>MU856915.1:68818-116360 GCA_033296705.1 Chaetomidium leptoderma | reverse complement strand
CGTAGCGCAGCGAAGGGCCGCGCGACTGACGAACGAAGCGACGCCCGCAATTTTAGGTAGGATTTTATCCTTACCTTTCTAGATTTTTGATTTTCTTACAATGCTCGGTGTCACTGCGAAACTCTTATCGACTGGGATTCGGCGACGGTTCCTGGTAATTGTGCTGTTTGAAAACATCGTCTTCCAAGCCTAAGTGTTCACGTCTAGTTGGTTGATATCAATCACTTTAAGTTTCCCAAGGTGGTATTATTCATCCTGTTCCTTTCAATTTCAATGTGCAAACCCTTTTTGATCTGCCGTATAACCAAACGTCAAACATTACCTAGGTTGAAGGAAAAGGTGTCAAGGAACACAGAGCGGCAACATCGTGCCTAGCCCAACCGGAGCAAGCATCCTTTTCCTTTTCTTTGAAATTTGGCAAGCAAATGGCTCGCCTCGCACAGGCACGCAAGTCACCTGTTTGCTGCCGATCCTGGTCCAATCACGATGTTGGGAGTAGGAAAGTGGGGAGGGCGTCGGGCCAATCAACATGCCAGGAAGCCGGAAAAAGAGAAAAAGAGAAAGGAAAAGGGAGAGAAAGAAAGAGGAAGGACAAAGCTCGTCTGTCTCCATCTTTCCCCCTCCATTCTTTGTAGTAATCGCTCTTTCGCCCAAATACTCCATCGCCTTTCCCACCCTTTCGTTCATTCCTTTTTCTTTAACCCCCCCACAACCGGGTTTGCCCCATTTCTCTCCCCATCTCACTTATCTTTTTTTCTTTTTCTTTTCAACCAAACAACCATCCAACAATTCCGATCCGCAACCAATCTCCCGACGCACCCTTCCCCCCCCCCCCCAACCTTCATGGCGCCCGCATCAAAGCGATCATCATACGCAGAGGGAATGGTATGTTTTTTTTTCTCGCGTCTGCTGGCATGCAACCCCTATACAAACCTGCCTTTAAACATGCCGCAAAGTTTTTCTTCTTCTACTCTGCCCGTCTCAATCAAGCGACAGCTGACCGATTGCACAGGAACTAGACACAGAGTCAGGACCGCAGAACAGCATCACGGTGGCCGCGGGCATCTCTGCTCCTCCTCAGGCTCCCGAGGCTCCTCCTCCTGCCAGCAGCAGTGTTGGGAGCGAGACAGATTCCGTTCAAAGCAACCCGGAAGTGATGGCGCACTCTGATGGCATACCTGTTGGTTCCAGCAGGGAGGTTAGAGACGCTAGAGAGATCAGCAACGTTGCACACATGATGCCGCCGATTCCGGCCCGGTCAGCTGGGCGAGACTACTACCATGACTACGAATTCTCAGACCTCGATGAGATTACCATGCGCCAGCTGAATGAGGACATCCTTGCTTACCGGTACGACTTGGACTACTGCAAGGCACAGCTGGAGGAGGCGGATTTGACCCCCCAGGAGACTCGCACGTTGCAGCTGCGTACTCTCGATCTCGGCCATCAGATACGGCACTGCACCCACCGGATTGAAGCCATCAAGGCTCAATCGCGCAAGCACGGTTTCCGTCCTCAGTATGGTACCGCCGCCGCGATGCCATATCCAGCCAACGGGACCAACGGAAGCGGCAGGCAGCACCAGACCGGAAGCGGCGGACATGGCGTTGGGCTGCTCCCTGGAGGCAAGCGCATTGTCGCCACTCCTTTGGTTGCAGCCGGGAAGCGCCCGATACTAGACGAGGACCAAGGAATTTCGAAGCGGGCCAAGATGGCATCCCCCGACATGGATGTGGCGGGAGGCGGGCTTGATGAGGGCATCAACACCGCGTTGCAGCGTCTCGGTTTCTGGAAGTGTCGTCTCTGCTCAGCCCCAAAATATCTGCTGGCTGGAGCCGGCCGGTCGCCCGCGGCGCCGTGCAAGTGGCCGCTGAAAGACATCTCCAAGATGATTACCCACTTCACAGAAATGCACGGCGAGCACACAACGATCGAGCGATGCGTTGAACTTGGTGCAGCTCTTGCCCAAAACCGTGCGTGATCTCTGGGAGCTTTTGAATATCCCCCCTCTCTCTCCCACCCTACTAGCTTGAGGCCTTTACTGACACCGAGTCCCAGGCGGTCCATTTGAATATTGGCTTCGGAGAACTCGCGGCCAGAATATCAGCGACGGTGGTGTGATTGACGACTGCTTTGCCACCTTGCTCGAGGGCGAGATGCCGGACTTGCTTCGGCGCCATAGCCGGGCTGCTGCGGGAATGCCCGTTCATTAGTCGATCGACGAGCGAGCCAATCTCTGGGGCAGAGCCTTCACTTCCTTGCTAGGTTTTGCGTTTTCGGCTGATGGTGTTTTCGACGGGCGGCGTTTGATCTGCGAGGCGCATTTGGGTCCAGGGTTTATGGGCTTTTAGACGGGGTAGGAGACCCAAATAACCAACATCCTCAAGTCAGTTTTGACTTCTCGTCTTCCTTCGATGACAGCCTCGGCCTGGTATAATATCGCGGGGCATGTTAGGCCGGCAACAGATTATTACCTTAATTATTCCGTACGCAGGAGCCGGGCCCGGGTTCCCGTTTCCGTAATCTCTCGTGTGGGTAACTATCGGCCAACGGTAGCCAATCATGACGTGATGCCACGAGATTAGTAGTGGAGGAGGAGTGGAGAATAATTGGTATAGAGCTGGACAGTTCGCTTTTCTTTTTCCTGCAGGCGTACGGAGTGTTCTCTGCTCATCCGCGCCCACTTTTCGTAACGTCTTGCTCTACGGGTATTCGACGGCATCGGGCTGCCTATAACGACAATGGGTATTGTTAGGAAGTTGACCCTCTGCACCGGCGTCTTGACGGGGCTCGGCACGGGGGTGTTGGGGTATGTCGGGGCCTCGACAACTATCGTCAGCCCGCTGCCGGAAGACGACCCCTTGTGGCGCTCAAAGTCGTACGCTGCGTATAACTCGCACCGAAACGCCTCTACCCAGGATATCTGCGTCAAGAGGATTCCCCTCAGCAAGATTAAGCCAGAACTGCTCCAGCATGAGGGTGATCTTGCGCTTGAATTTTGTCGCGGAGTTTGGAGTGGCTTAGGTAAGATACATCACGTCACGAGCAGCCTATGTGAAAGTCGAAAGGCGGGTTATATCCTCATAACTGACACGCCCCTCCCTTGGGGTACTGTTAGGCTACCGATTCCAGCGAGCATACCTTGCTCGCAAATATCACGGGCCCGCTACTGCCGGTCAGCTGTGGACTGTTGATCAGTTGTCCCGGTCGACGTATGAGCCGGGCACGCAACTCACGGACCATTTCGAGGTTGTCGAGAAAACCTCGTCCGAGATTGTTGTTCGCTGCGGGGATTCTCCAAGGAACTCAAGTCCCCGTGACTCGGACGGCCTGTTTGTCATCAGTGCAGCCGTTGACCGAGAGAGAGACGAGGTCGTGCTCGGGCTCAAGAGCTGCCTCTTCACCAGCAGCCGCAGGATTGAGGGCATCCTAGGACCAATGCCCGGTTGGATGGAGGTGATGCACAGATGGTACTCCCGGCTGTGGATCGAGACAGGGTCGTGGAAGGTGACACGCTAGTCCAACGTTCTGTGCCACTAGAATGCGTCTTCATGGTGGCCCCGTGTCTGCCGCGGCCGCTCAGCCATTCATAGGATGTGTGGCCCGCCACTTTGAATATTGAAGACACGTGCCCGTTCAACATCGATGGTTTCCCTGTTGCTGGAGCTCTCATTCGCTCTGTCCGTTCTGGAATGTCATGCGGGGAATGCGGGGATGGCCGCAGATAGCAGCTAGGGTGCACCATCCAACCTGATATCGGAGATCTGAATGGAGGCCATGCCACCAACGATGAACGGTTAGTTGCGGCGCGAGTGATATTGACATGGTCCCACGGCGTTACGACGAGCCCCTTACCCACTTGAACCTAGGCACAATACGTGTATGTACAACCGAAACCCCGAGACCCATTACCCCTCTCCGCCCTTTCGCCCCTCCCGCTTTCCTAATACCCCCATCTCGACATCTTCGTTGGAAACGGCGTCCCCTTTTCAGAAGCAGAGTGCCCATAACAGTGAGGCAGAGTGTAACTGTGGAAAGTAAAACCACGATGGACCGCACTGATGCCACGCAACGGCCCAAGTCACACCCCCTTGGGCCTCTCACGGCTCAAGAAATCCTTCGGGGGGCGGCCCTGATCCGGGGGTGCTGGCCAGAGGGCATCGAGTGCCACTTCAAGGTCGTGACGCTTCTTGAGCCTCCCAAAGCCGGGCTCATCCCGTACCTCGCCGCGGAGCGCGCGGGACAAGATCTAAGCAGTATCGACCGGCGAGCCTTCGTGGTTTACTACTTTAGGGGCACGGTTAGTTGGGGCTATCACGGCGTTTCGTGGACTCATATTGACAATGTTGCTTAGCACAACCTCCACGAAGCGGTGGTAAACCTTAGCACAAGCAAGGTCGAAGCAAATGCAAAACTTGGGCCGTTTATGCACGCAAATGGCGATGGAGAAGAGATCATCGCCGTCGAGGAGGCCTTGCTATCGAATCCAGACGTCCAGGCCGAGCTGGCGAAGCTCGAGCTTCCCCAAGGGTCTGTAGTAGTGTCAGACCCCTGGATCTATGGTAAGGTTGCGGTCCTGCGAGACACGTCGAGAGCCGGCTAACCGCTAAACGGGCCAGGATCGGATGGTGTCAAGCAGGGCAACTTCTACGACGACAAGCGCGCCATGCAATGCTTTCTTTACATGCGTGATCCTTGTAACCCGACCGAGCTGGATAGCTGTCATTACGCCTTTCCTCTACCTATCTCGCCGGTCGTGGATCCCGTTACACTCGAATTGATCCGTATCGACATCCTGCCCACGGGGCTCGACGAGAAGGTCAAACCACTTGGGCCATGGCAGCCGGCAAATGCTAGCGAATACATTCCCGAGGCGCAGACGCTGCGTTCTGACCTCAAACCCCTGCGCCTTGTCCAACCCGAGGGGGCCTCGTTCACTGTCGAGAACTTCTCGGAACTGGGTCGTCTGGTTCGGTGGCAGAAATGGGACTTCAAAGTCGGCTTCAACCAGCGCGAGGGCATGGTTTTGTACGACGTGCACTACGACAACAAACCTCTCTTCTACCGGCTCAGCCTATCCGACATGTCCATCCCCTACGCAGACCCGCGGCATCCGTTCCATCGTAAGGCGGCATTCGACCTCGGGGATGCTGGCGCCGGCATCATGGCCAACAACCTGGAACTTGGCTGCGACTGTCTTGGTAGCATCTACTACATTGGAGGAGTACTGGTTGACAGCCATGGCAAGCCAGCAAACATGCCGAACGTGATATGTGTCCACGAGCAAGATGCCGGGATCCTGTGGAAGCACACAAACTACCGCACCAACCGGGCCGTTGTGGTCCGAAACCGCGAGCTGGTGCTGCAGACCATAATCACGGTCAGCAACTACGAGTACATATTGTCGTTCGTCTTCAATACGGCGGGTGACCTCACATACGAGGCACGGGCGACGGGGATCCTGTCGACACAGCCCCTTGACCTCGAGCTGACCAACACACCACATCCGTTCGGCACCGTCGTGCATCCGGGGGTGCTAGGAAGTTTCCACCAGCACTTCTTCAGCCTCCGCATCGACCCCATGGTCGGAGGTCACGGCAACTCGGTCGTCTACGATGAGGCCGTGGCGATACCGCGGGACTCGAACCTCAACCCGCATGGTGTGGGATATACAGTGCGCAGAACAGAGGTAGATACATCGGGCGGGTACGACCTAGATACCAGCAAGAACCGCACCTTCAAGGTGGTCAACGCGGCCGTACGCAACCCCGTCAACGGAGCGGCGGTTGGGTACAAGCTCATGGTCCCACCCATGCAGGGAATGCTAGCCGACGCCGACAGCTTCCACCACAAACGCGCCGAGTTTGCCGACCACAGCATCTACGTCACCCGATATGCCGAGCGCGAGCTGTACGCCGGTGGCCTCTATACTAACCAGAGCCGGGGCGGGACTGGCGTGCGCAGTTGGGCAGACCGCAGGGACGACCTCGCGGGCGGCGACCCGGTTCTCTGGGTCCAGTTTGGCATCAACCATATCCCGCGCGTCGAGGACTTCCCGGTGATGCCCGTGGAGACGCTGCGTGTCATGTTGAGGCCTGTCAACTTCTTTGACCGAAATCCCGCTATTGACGTGCCGCCTAGCAAGCAGGAGACGAACTGCAGCGTCGGCTTGAACAGCCCCGGGCACAGCATGGAAGCGAAGATGGAGGGAATGTCGCTAGGAGGCGAGGGGAGGAAATTGTGCTGTTCTTGCGCGTCTCATGGGGGCGCATAATCTCTGGCGAGATCATGTGTACCGGAGGAAGATAGAGTGACAAAGAAACTCGGCAGGGAGCACAGTCGAAGTCAAGTGTCGAGGCCGCCGACGGGAGTCAACCAGATAAGGCAGACGTGAACGTTCCAGACATGTTGCGGACAAAGGCATCCAAGAGACTGAAGCACACAAGCCCGGGGTGGAATATCGCGTTTCTTTTATTGGGAGGCGTTTGAAGAAAGACACCATGAACAAAGTGAACAGGTGGGGTGTTGACACTGTTGAGTAACGGGCCTCACGGCTCGAGCGCGGGTGTGGTGGACACTCCTTTATTTAAGTGGGTCTCCTCAGCACGACGTCATTCTCCCCGCTCCTGGACGTCCCCTGCTATCGCGTTTTATCAATCCTTCGAGGCAACCATTGATGCCAGCTCCTTGGTTTGTTACCTGTACAAAGCATTTGACCAAGCTCGACTTCCAGGTTATTACCGACTGCCAGGTCCCTGGAAGTCACAGGAGCTGCAGGCCAAGACGAGCGATCAACTTCAAAGAAATCCCCAGGCAACATTAGTCTTCCCAAGATCAGTCCTGCAACACATTGTCCAACCTTGGCACGACCTAACATGCTCCACGGTACTCCGGCGGTTATCGTTCCTACGGCTTCGGCTTTTTTGATATACAGAACTTGAATCACCCGCGAAACGAGCCTTTTCGTTGCGATTCACGATCTGACAAGCGCCTCCCGCCGGCACTACAACTCCAGAAGGAAACAATGTCACAACAACCACCACAAACGTCACATCCGACGTTCATCAATCTCCCACAAGCTCCTTCGAATCCTGATACCCCGTCGGAGATGCCGTGAGTTTCCCGGCCATGATAATTGACGGAGCAGCCTCAGACGATCGACTTTGCTGACCCATGCCTTGTTCCAACAGCGGCACCCCGACGAGCACGACCACTTCTCTTTCCGCGTTATCAACCACTGCTATCAAGGACGGCCACCGCGGCACCTTGCACCACCGAGGGCACCAGCACAACGCATCCGTCAATAGTCTCGAAGCCGAACGTGCCGACCGAATTAGCCGACTTACAGGCTTGTCTGGTATCTCGACGCTCCGCGGACCGGCAGCAGGTCTTGCCCAACATAATGCCAACTTTCCACAGACAAACCCGGCCCCGGCCGGTTTTATCGCCAACCCCACGGTCGCTGGCGGTCTGAGCCCGGCTTACTTCGACGCGGCTGGACAACCGTTTGCTGCTACTAAGATGAGCACAGTCGGAGCAGCAAGCGCAACAGAAAGCATCGGCGGACGTACGACGAACACTACCGAGGTTGGCGGAGATAACTCCACCCTCGGCGAGGAGCGCGAAGAAGACATGCTCACCGAGATGGATTCAGTCAGCGCAAGCGGCTACATGGGCGCCGACGCCATGGACGAGGATCTGGACAACCTTACGTCGCAGAGCGTCGGCGGGTTTGAAGACCGCATGTCGGACGACGGCAGCGCGAGCCTGGTCGGCTTTGGGGAGGGCGCCGGTAGTACATTGTCGGGCCCAATCTACCACCGCCGTCCCCTACCCTCGCAGGGTAGTGCGGCCGGAGCTGTGGCAGTAGCTCACTGGGGCTTGGAGCGGAGCAACTCGGGGCTCAGCGAGGGCGCAAACGCTTCCCCCAACCCACACCACAGCGGCGTAGGTGGACGGAGAGAGCTTGGGGCACGCCCCTTGGACCGCGACACTGGCGCTGACACTCCCGTCAGCCAGTCGGCCGTGCGCGAGAGGCGGGAGGCACGCATGGTGGACGGTGTAGCGCTGGACAGCGGCACACCGGCAACCTCTACAGCAGCAGCAACAGCTGACGACGACGTCTTTGTTGACACGACGACACGCGGGCCCGTACCAGTCCCGTCGACGACCACAGGCAGGGACACCACCCGCACGAGGCAGGAGCCAAATCCACACCACCATCACCACCACCACCACCACCAGCCACAACAACCCACGCCGTTATCAACCCGCGAAGCGGCGGAGCGCATTGTCCGCGAGAGACTGGACGAAGGAGAGGGTCGAGTCGGGAACACGGCCTTGGGGAGCCCTCAAGGAGGGGAACGGCTGGGTAGGTTCTATTTTGAGGATCGTTAAACTCTTGAGAGGAAGCATGCGTTCTTAAAACCCACGCATCACTGGCCGAGATTAGGCGAAAGAACCTGTTGGGTCTCCTCACAGTTCATACCTTGTTCTTCGTTCGCTCATGTATGTTCAACTGTCGGATATCTCGCTGGGTTGCTTTTCTAAAGTTTGGTTTATGTCAGAAAAGTAGCTCTGCTTAGCGGGTGTTCGTTGTGTGTGGACTAGGTTGTGGGTTACTCTGTCTGGGAATGGTTGGTGTTCATGGGTGTATTATCAGGGGGGCGGGTTCACGGAGTACCAGCAGTTTTTATCGACGCCTCATTGTCCTTGAGAATTTAGCACAGCATTCAGATTGCGAGTTGAGTGTGTAATTATACGCTCAGTGCAGGCTGAGACCAACCCCCAAGCAGCATGATAAATTCATCGCTTCGTAACACACTCGCCACCCGGTTCTTCTACCCCAGTCCTAGGCCTACAGTACGCCAAACATGTGAGCAACTTCAAGCCATTGAACGCAAATTCGTTACACTCTAATGCACTGCCTTCCTTGACGTCGGCAATGTCGCGGGTATATCCTCCATATCTTCATCCATGTCGCTGCTGATCTCACTCCATGACCTCCCACCAGTCTTCAAATTCTGATCTTCGCCGATATTGCCCGCCTTGACACCATTAGTCTTCGCCTTTGAGGCAGATGTCGTTCCCCAAATTTTCTGCTTCTTGGGTCTGGGGCTCTTCACATTGCCATTAGACAGAGATCCACGTCGCGGCCTCTTCGAGGCCTTTGCACTTGTTGTCTTGGGCGCCCGCGGCGCAATCTCCCTCTCCTTCCCATTGGCGCTTGTCCTCTCCACAGTGCTCCCTCTCCTCTCACGTCTTCTCGTCCGAGACGCCTGGGCTGCCAAACTCGGGGACGGCTGCGGCGAACCCGTGTCGAGCTCGGGGCTCTGGCCCCGTTCAGCTTGGCGCGGCGTCTTTTCCGCAGGCGATGCGAGCGACTCTGTGGCAGCTTGATCATCCTCGGCCATGACCTCTTCATCTGCGGCCTCTCCGGTGTCTGGGTTAGTGCGCGACGGTGTGGACTCAATCCTTGTCTTGCTCTGAATCTTGCCGCGTTTCGGACGCGACTGTCGAGAAGCCGATTTTGTTCTCTTGGTCGCAACGGTTGGTACAGCCGTATCGTCGCTGGACTTCTGCCTGTCGCCGGGCGCGTGATTCTCTGATGCCGATGCCGAGGTGTCTGCTGTGGATGGCCGAGCAACCTCTTTGCCTTTACCTTTGTGATCGTTTGTAGAATCGGGGGTGTCGTCAGGGAGACCATCCGCCCCACGTTCCACAACCCCAAAGTCGCCTTCTCTCTCATACATCTCACAGAGATATCTGGCGCAATCGCGAGTTGTCTTCCACTCCCAGTCCGGCACAGCCTTTCGCAATCGTCCCCATGTAACCACGAGGGCCTGGCGCTCATAGTTGCCTCCAAAAGTGCCACTGACGATTGGTTTCCAGCTGATTTTCGCGTCGGTTCCGACACCAGAGTCGCGGATCGCGCTCATCAAGGCGTATTTGTCGCCTGCCGTCAACCTGCGCAGATCCTGGCGAGCCTTTTCCAATCGCCACGAGGAGCCGGGAGGGAGCACCGTGGGAACCTTGTCGGGCAGTGGCTCGGCTGCACGCATCCTCTTCCATTTCTCCATGCACTGCAGCCGAGACCTGGTATAGCCCATTGATTCGCTGATATTGAGCCAGTTAATGAGCTCTTCGGCGGGTTTTCTGCTGCCCTCACTCATGCCCTCCCGGATCTTCTCAATGGCATTCTCCACCAACTCGCGGAAGCGATCCTCCTCGTCCTCAGGCCAGACGTCGGTTTTGACAAACTCGCGGCAGACCAGGTAGTTTCTCCAACGGTCGCGGACGTCCTTTTGGTAACGGTTGATCAAGCCTGCGATATAGCTCCATTTTTTCCCATGCGTCTCTATCAAGTCTGCCAACTCATCGTCCTGTTCTTGGGTCCAGGCACCTCGCCCCGCAAAGTTGTGGAAGCGTTGCCTGCACCAGCTGATCAGTTTCTTCCGCGATCGAGATGGGCAAGCACTCTGAATCGAGGCCCACAGTTGGCGGTTGACTGCCTGTTCACTCTTCTGGGGATTGTCGTGAATCACTTGGTTGATTTCTTCCGGAGTCAAGTCCTCGTCTTCCCGGAATCGCTCAACCGCCCTAGTAATCTGGTTTTGCTCGTTTTTGGAAAGAGGGCCGGATCGATACTGCGATTTCTCCGATGGGTCCTCCTCTTCCGAATCCTCTGCGACGGTAGCGGAAACCGGCTGTTTTTTGCCCTTCTTGCGTCTCACCCTTGGGGCCGCAGTTGAGGGACCAGCCTCGCCTTGCGCAGGTGACCGGGCTCTTTTCGATCGCCTTGGCCTAGGCGGAGACGCGACATCGTCGGGAGGGAGCTCGGCGAAAGCGGCCACATTTTCATCCTCCTGGCGAGAGAAAAATGGCTGCTTTGCCTTCCTTTTGGAGCTGTGGCGGGACCCAGGGCTCTTGGTAGACGATTCAGGAGGGGTGGAAGCAGGCTCGGAATTGCCTTGCAGGGGAGGGCGCTCTTGAGTGTGGCTATTCTCTTCTTCATCGCCGGCATGCGAGGCTGGGAGAGAAAACGGCGAATCGGGGATCACTGGTAAACCGTGTGGTTCAGACATCACCGACATGCTGTCATTGTCCTCTTGTCCTGCTCCGCCGCCGATTGCGGAATGGTGATTGACTTCGTAGCTCGGAAGGCCATCAGGGGTATCAATATCCATGATCCCTGGCTTCGGCCCCGACGGGACTTGACCATCAAGTTCAGCATACCCAGAGTCGGAGTGAGAACGCTGGAAACCGGCCGCCGAGGTCTTCGGTTGTGTGGGAGATGTAGCGCGGGCGGGTTGGTCTTCATCGAGAACAGTTGGTCGTGGCGGGGTCGCTCCTGGAAGTTCAACATCATCCTCCTGTTCCGTATTGATGTCATCGCCAAGTCTCGAGTCACCGTTGATGTGTTCCGGCACCGTTTGGCCCAGGAGTCCTTCCGACCCCGCATTGGAGGATTGAGGTGTCTTTCGTCTTTTGCGCGCTTTGGTATCGCTATTTCGTCTGCCGCGCTTTCCTAGCGGCTGCGCGCTCGGCGGGGGGGCATCGTCGAAGTCGAATATCGAGCCGCCGCCAATGGGTGCGAATTCCTCCGGGATAACATCGCTGATGACCTCCTTGCCCTTCCCTTTGTCTTTCTTGCTGAACCCTGTCTGCTTCGGCGATTGGTCTCGCGGAGGGGCCGTATCTTCCGCATCTATTGACGGTCCAGATTCGTCGAGTGGCTGGTCCGCGTCTTCGAGGTGAAATGGAGAAGGTGCAGTAGAACGGCGTCTGCGCTTCCTGAATTCCTCAAGCCTAGCATCTATACCAAGCGGGTGTGAGCGTGCAGCTTCGAGTGCCTGTCTGTTCTTGGTCTTGCTTTTCGAGGAACGAGATTTCTTGGCCTTTGAAGGGTCGGGTTGGGTCGCAGATTTAGGAAACCGATCCGGAGAATCCGAGCGGACTGTAGACTGGGCTGGTTGGCTGGCGTTCAACGACCGATCCTCGGGAGATGCAGAGCGAGATGCGCCTCGAATGGAATCAGGCGAAAGGCCTCGGGACCGTCGTTTCCGCCGCCGCCAGGCAAGTGAGCCAGGGGCGCCCGAATCGGCTGGTCCTCTATGCGCGGATGAAAAGGACGGAGGCATTGTCGATGGCAACGGCGGATTGTCGTTAGTGGCGTCGTGTGAGGGCGACCCTTCGCGCGGGAGTGGAGAGAGGGAGCGAGACCTGCCCTCAGGCTTGCTGGATTCGTTGCCCATGGTACATTTTCTGCCTATCCGAGTGTGGGAAACGAAAAATATGGCAGATCCATGTGGCTTGACAGGGAGGTGAAAGCAGTCATGTGACAGCAGGCGGTGATGGGAACGAATCGGGTGCTACAGGAGTGATTGAGGGGAGACACGCGAAATTTTGGCGTTTTCGGTTTTGGCGTTGAAGTTTACGCGTTGCAGGTGGGGAAGATTGTGGGGAAAACTTGCTTGGCCTGGAGGTTTGTCAATCGCACCGAACTTACGATGTAACTAACCCGTTTGGGATAGTTAACTAATCATGTGGGCCACTCAAAATCGAGGAGGGTCCAGACTCCAGACGCAGCTCCTGATTTGGTCATTCGCTGCATGCTGGCTGGGGTCGTTTGCGAGGACATCAGGAAGCCACAAATGCACCTGCAAGAACAGCGCGAAGGATTTCCTATTGAACTTTTAAGTCCCTATTTCCTGAGGTAGTTACAAATACCTGCCGGCTTGATGCCTAACCCCAGGACCTCCCCCTCGCGCTTTTCATCCCTTCCATTCCATGCCATCCACGGCAACAACGGCGGCTCGCATCTTCCCGGTTGGCGAATGAGACGGGGCAGAGGTCGGCCATGAACAAAGGTACCTAGGTACTGTGCCTACCTAGATATGCTTGGATGACCGACCGCACGAGCGCCGACGCAAACGGGCGTTTGTTCGTTACTGGCTGGCCTTGCGGCTGCCCCTGCGAGGGCCCGAAGGGTCGGATGTGCTGTTTCCGACCGGTGCCGCAGATTCGTCCGCTTCGTTCTCCGTCTGGAATAACCTCGACTTCTGAGGCTGCAGCCTGGCCAAGCTGAACTTATTCCTCACCCTCTTGAACCTCGAGATTTCCGGTGAGCTGTCCGGGCTCCAGCGCGACGTCAAACCCGTGTCACCGTCTGCCGCCGGTGTCACAGGTCTTGTCGGCACTGGAGTTGTTGCCATGCTCGAGAAGGACTTGGATTTGCTCACCCCTTTAGTACCTTCCAGGTTGGGTGAGGACTTGGATTTGATAGGCCGCGGGCTTTCACCCGTGTCCCCGCGTGGTCGCTGGTACTGAGGTGGCTGCTGCGAGAAATCGGGCGGGTGTTGTAAGAAAAGCGGAGGATTCTGCAAGAAACTGGGAAGGGGATGTTGCACGACACTGAGCGGCAACTTCGGCAAAGGTTCATTCAACCCAGCATCTTGCTGGTAATGACGGTAGCCATCTGGGCCATGATTCCGAATGATTGATGCGGAAGTGGCTCTTCCCACCACCTGGGTCACGCCCGGCATCCGTGCCGTAGGAGGAGGCTTGTGTGGGAATTTGGGAAGTGGGTTTGTTAGGATGCTACGCGGCGACTTCGGCCGAGGCCCAGTCAATCCAGCATCTTGCTGGCGATTTTGGTAGCTGCCTGCGCCATGCTTCTGAAGTACCGAAGCGGAAGCGGCTCTCCCTATGACAGGAGGGGTGGCGCCTGGCTGTTGAACCGCCACCCGTGTCTTTGGGAGGTTCTGCATGAAGTTGGGAAGTGGCCTTTGTAGGATGCTAGGCGGCGACTTCGGCCTAGACCCAGTCAGCGCAGCATCTTGCTGGCGGTGACGGTAGCTAGTATCTGCCCCATGATTCCGAAATATCGATGCGGAGGCAGCCCTCTTCGCCGCCATGGTCGCGGTCGGCTGTTCAATCTCCGGCCGTCTCGTAGGCATGGATACTTCTCTTACCAAGCGGGTTGTAGCAAGCGGTATCCGGCTTGCGGTCGGGGTGATGGTCCGTTGGAGTTTCCCCGAAGACTTTGAAACCCCGGTGACCGGGTATGAAAGTGCCGTGCCGGGTAGCATAGCCAGACCCGGTCTGTATTGCTCACCGAGGTGTCTGTCTTCTTTCGGCCGTTCAACCGCCACCCGTGCCGTAGGCATTGGCACTTCCCGTGTCTGGGGCGTGGTAGCCAGTCGCCTCCGGCTTGAAATTGGGGTGATAGTTCGGTCTGATGCCGTATCGTTATCACGGTCGATCTCTAGGGACTCTGCCAACTCGGTCTCTCGGGATGAGAGTTCCGTTCCCGGTAGCACGACGAGACTCTGCCCGTACCTCTCATCATGGGGGAGTGGAGGTAAGGGAGCCGTCGGCGGAGGATATGGAGGCGGAGGAAATGAAAGGTTGGCGTACAAAGGAAGGGGGGATAAAGCAGTCCGTTCGGCGTCTGTGAGAGTTCCAAGCGGTGCGGCCTCTGACGCTGTGGTCGCGTACTCAGTCTCTTCTTCCCCCGCTTCATTCAACCAGGCCTCATCGACCAACTCGTCGATCATCCGGAGAAGATCGTGAGTGTCGAGACCATGCGATTCATCGTCGCACACACTCGAGCACTGCAGGCCGCGATGCACGGAGGTTCTTGACGGGAGCGTCGGCGAATCGGGCAAAGGCCGACCCTCGGTGGTAGTGCCGGCGTAAGTGTCCGACGGAGGGTATGAGGAAGCCATCTCTTCGTCGCGGGGTCTCGAATATAGAGCCCGGATATTTGTAGACGTAGCGCCGGATCTTATCATCGGGTCGGGAACGTCGTGATTGACACCGTAGAGGTGGGCGACCTGCCACAACTCGACCTCGAGCCCATTGACCAAGATTCTTGTGTGAGGATTGGCTTGCACCTCGGGGGTGAGCCAGGGAACACTTTGGTTGGCTCTATCCATCTTCCATAACAAGTCTACATCAATCATGTTAGTGATTGCCCCGGTCGCATCCCGCGACAACATCAATGGCCACATACGATGAGATTGGTAGGCCTTTATTCCCGAAATCGCGAAGATGGCCGGAGAACCTTAACTTGAGGGTGCAAGCGTAGCAAAAAGCTCGCTCTGAACAGCTGGCAATGATGTCCTTGGGTGCATGAGACAAGGAAAGCAAGCGAGTTGATCGGTGGTAAAGAAGATGAGGTTTGTGGGAAGAAGAGGTTGGGAAGAAGATGTTGCAGGAACCGCGCGTTGCCTCGATATTTCTTGCAAGAAAGATTGGCGAAGGAACGCGTTGGTGAAAAGTTTATGTGGAAATCATGTTGGCAAAGCACATGGGCCTGGGAGTTCAGACGGCAGACGTGACTCTGACAAGTTGGCCGAGGTTTCGATGGCAGCTTGCTGGACGAGGCCCGAACGGCAGCTAGTCAAGAGCCTACAACTCAAGACACAGGAGGACATGTTTGACAAGTTATTTAGGGTTATCAGGTCGGAGATTCAGGACAATGCTCCTGTATTTCAGGAACTATCACTTGAAGAGCCGGCAGCGTGAGACGAGTTAAGGAGCCGATGGAAGGGTAACTTGAAGGAGGTCGAATGACACTGCATTGTCAACCATGGAGGCATGGACTGGTTTGCTCCTGCGGCAATACGGGTTGACCGACACACTAAAGAATATTGGAGGGTTTGCAACAATGGAATCCAGTCCATGCGGCAGAGTGCTCAGGGGAGCAACACGAAGGGCAGTGTCAATGGAGGGGATAGAGAAGAAAAACTAATATATCTTAGGGGTAGAAATCTCGCTTGTTCCCAGTCGAGCATAGTTGTTTCCCTACTGTGGCAATCCGCGTTATGTACCAGTGAAAGCCGTCGTTTTCGCTGGTATGGCATCTGTGACTTGCGTTGTTAAAGACGCGCTGTATTTGAGGACGCGTCAAGTCGCGTCAACTTATCTTAGATGGGACGAACACAACTTGAGAAGTTTTTGCACAGTGACCTTGAAAGTTTAACCACGGCCTGCAACACTGGGGAGACAAAGCGCCAAATATGCCAGCCCTCCGTGAATGGACTTGCTGTCTTCAATGTTCAAGGCTTCAAGCTAGGGGTTTGTTAGAATGATAGTGTTAGTCAACGATCACCTACGGCCTGGGATACGAGTTTATAGATATTCATCCATGCCATGAAAGGTAACACCAATTATATGGAGTATAACCATTTCTCACATCTTTGGACCTATCGCCTCGCATCGTCGTTTGTTCTCATGTTGAGTGTTGTTGTTTTTGAGTCTCAGGGGCTCAGGGGTTTGTCTTGTGCGGCTTTGACAGCTGTGGACAGCTGGGAGATACATCCTCCGGCTAAGCAGCTAAGGTACCTTAGTCCCTGCCAAGACAACGCCGCGTCGGGGCTTCAGCTGCCATGGACTGGACTGCGCCCTTGGAAATTGGAACCAACGACACCGCTACACAAAACACCAGGTCCGACGCCCTCACCTCCGAGGCGCAGAACAAACACTTTCATTCGCTTTGTTTCCTTCTTCTCTTCTCGCCCCTCATTTGCAAACCTTCACTTACTTACCTAGACCCTGCATCCTGTCGCAGGGAGTTTCATTCATTTTTTTATTATTCTTTTATCATTCGCTTTCGTCGATTTGGAGGATGTTTTTCACGAGAGCAGGGTGTCGCGCCGTGCTAACAGCAGCGAGGAACCATTACATCGTGTTTCCAAGGGAGTCGCGAGTTCCGTACGTGCGGTTGAGGAATCAGAGACCATTCTCAAGTGAGCCGCCCAGGCCGCCCGGTAGGTGCACCATTTTTCGGTTTCCTCTTTCACCAAACCACGGAACCCGGGTCTCCTCTGTCGTTAAAAAGGACTACGGGACCACCAACGCTTGAGGCGCGGATATGTCTGGCCCTAATTAGGCCACTGTGCTCTATGCCCAGTGTGCAGCCGTACATGATTTGTACAACCGGCACTGGTGATAAAAGAGTTACATGCTTCTCGACACCCCAGTCATGATCGGGGTCCAGTCAAGAATATCCCCACTCCCTTTCGCTTGTTGGCAACCGGGCATGCTCATCTCATGTGGAAATGCTAACACTCTTCAGAGCCGAGCACATCCACCGAACATGCCACAAAACCAGACCCTAGCCCGCCACCGCCACCACCCCCACCACCACCACCAGAGCAAGATGCTGGCCCTTCTCTCTTCGCCAAGATGGTGGAGGCGGCCGGCACTTCGTTCGCCTCCATCCTCGTTCTCGGTGCCGGCTTCGGCATTGCGGCTTATGCTTACCACAAGTCGTACAAGTACATGGTGCTTCATAAGATGTGTAACGCCTTCGAGCCCGGTGACCCAGTCCTTGAGCTCGCGGCGATGGGAAAAGATCTTCCCCTCGCCAAGACGGCAGCAGCCACCCACTGGGTGGAGCGACCTGAACAGTGCATCGTCGACGCTATTGTTGACGGACGCGAAGGAGGACACTACCATTTATTGATTGGCGAGAAGGGCACCGGCAAGAGTAGCATGCTGCTGGAAGCGATGCGCAAGATCGACGGCGATGGCGTGGCCATGTTCGAAGCCCATGCCGACCTTGAAATCTTCAGGATTCGGCTGGGAAAGGCCCTGGACTACGAGTTTCACGAGGACTACATTGGCGGCTACTTCAGCGAGCGCGGCCCGAGAGATACCACGGCGCTTCTTGACATTGAGCGCGCCCTGAACAAGCTCGAAAAGGTGGCGCTTCGGCGACGAACCAAGGTTGGGAAGCCGCTCGTGGTGATCATCAACCAGATGCACCTGGTTAGGGATGACGACGATGGCAAGGACCTGATCGAGCTCCTGCAGCAGCGCGCCGAACAATGGGCAGCTGCGAATCTAGTAACCATAGTCTTCAACAGCGACGACTATTGGGTCTATGAGCGGCTGAAGCAATTGGCGACGCGGATGGAAGTTCTCACGGTCGTAGACCTGCCCAAGGAGCAAGCGACGGCCGCCCTGAAGAATTACCGCCGGCGATACTTTGGCGAGGCCCCATCTTCTGAGATGCTTGAGAAGATCTACGACCTCGTCGGCGGCCGGCTGAACTTCCTGAACCGGGTCGCAAAGAGCCCGGACATGCTCTTGGCATGCGATAGGATCAAACAGGTAGAGAAGACGTGGTTTTTGAACCAATGCTGGATCCTGGGAGAGGAGATGGACGACGATGTGATGGATCAACAGAAGTGGGCGGTAAGTCATTATTGTCCCGCCACCCCTATCTTCTCCGTACCCTGCTAACCATCGGACTCTTACCAGGCGGCGGCGGTTGTCTTGGCCACTGCCCTCGTCGACAAGGAGAAGGAGATGGAGACCACGTATGACCCCATGACGGGCCACGTCCTCCCGTCGTACCCCCTTCATAAAGCCCAGGAGATCATGACTCGGGTCGACTTTGTGCGCGCCTTCGACCGCTTGAACCTGTTCAGCATCACCAGCGACGCCCAAGTCCGCGCGAGCTCCGTACCCATGCACCTCGCCTTCCAGGAAATGGTGGCCCTACCGGGCTTCCGGGAGCACCTCCAGGGTACAATTGACCGTATCGCGGCCATCGAGAGTCTCGGACGCACGAGAGAATTGGTTGCAAAGGACTTGGTTCTCGGCGGAAAGTACGAGATCCGGAAGGTGCCTGGTGGCATCAACGTGACGTTACAGGAGAAGGAAGATGACGACGAAGGAAAGGGTGATGATGGAAAGGATTAGTCGGGTATACCCCTCGATGAAGCGATTTGCTGCGATTTGCTGCGATTTGTGACAGTTGGGAAGGGACCATCACAATGCTGTACTTTCTTGTATATATATGTACGATGTAATATGGGCGGCGTTTGGGTGAAAGATGCCCAACACGAGTTCCTAGTCAAAAGATGGGAAAGCGTCAATTGAGAGACGGGCTCGAGGAGCCATGTATATACTCTGTCGCACGTCATGCCATGGCTAGGTATTGAAGCCTAGTAAACCATGATACCATTCAGAAAAAAACTCTGAGACGCCACTGGATGCCAATGTCCCAACCCCTTGAACATCCATCTGATTTTAGAAATAGTAAAAGTCTCTTTCGTTCCGTGATCCCCCCTCCCTTAAAACAATAAAACAAACGCCGTCCATCTTGTTTGTGGCCTGTTCTCCTCCTCTCTCAATGCAATGTAGTAGTATTTCCAGTATCATATCCATATGCCCAGCCAACCCTCCGAAAGTGCCCCTTGGTCCCAGTCCAAGTAAATGTTCATGATTTTTTCCCAACGCCTTCTCGTCGACGGGCGACTGACCGCCGATAAAACTCCCACATTCCAACCCCGTATAGAAAAAAAACCCATGCCTGTACCCCAGATCCCAAAATAATACAATAGTCGGAAAAGACAGTGAGAAGGTTAATTGACAACGACTGTCCTGTTTCCAAGTACAACGGCCAAAAGGTGTACTGACCCCATAGAGCGATCCTAATGATATAAAGCCGAGTGACTGAGTGGATGAAGTTCCCCGAGATGGAAAACAAAACAAGGGGGGAAAAAAGGTGCTCGCCTACCTACCTGAAGGAAGTACGTAGTAGCATGACTACCCTGGGGGAGTCCTTGCGTTAAAGCTCAGGCAGGAATGAAATCCAAGCCCAGCCTATCAGCAACCCCAGGCCAGTCCCACGCACCTACCCAGTCGCCGGCCTCCATGAGCCGCCAGACCTCCTCCAGGACCTCGGCCGCGCGGTCGGCGTGGCGGAGCCCCGTGTAGGCCCGGACGGTCCGGACGGCGGCGCGCACGCGCTTCCGCTGGGCGTGGCCGAAGCAGGCGGTCCCGACCAGGAAGCAGGGGAGGAGCAGCAGCGTCTGGCACGGGTCGCCGGGCTTGAACGACTCCAGCACCGCCAGCGACTCGTCGACGGCGACGGTGACGCGCGGGTCTAGGTGCGGCGGGTGTCGGGCAGGCGGAAGAGGAGGGTGATGATAATCATCATCGGCGGCTCGGTTGCGGGCACCAGCAGCAGTCGCGGCATCATCATCCCCCCCGGTGCCCGTATTGCCGCCGCCGCCGTGTGCGCCGCGAGTCGACGAGTCTGATTGCGGGTTGGGTCCAGCGCACTTCGGGGAAGAGGCGCAGCTTGTCGATACGGACTGGGGAGGTGTGTTTACCACCAAGGGTGCTGCCGCCGGCCGGTCGTGGGAGAGAGAGTTGTGGATGACAGACAGGGGCAAAACAGATGATGGCGCGAACGACGGCACCAGCGGCGAGGGCGGGTAGATGGTCCGGTCGAGGTAGATCCACATCATCTGCTTGTATAGGAGGCTGACCCGGTCACGGTTGTCTCCGGGTGGCCAGTAGGGGGTCCAGTCCCGAATGGCGGCATCGATGTCGGCGGCGGAATAAAGATCTGCGTAGTCGACCACGGGGTCAATCTGCGCCATCATCTTGCTCCGGACCGTGTTACGGATGGCCGTGATCTGGGATAGATGGCCCAAAAGACCGTCGGCGACGCCCAACAACCTGGGGGGGTAGATGGCGGGGATTGGCGGGAGAGACTTGACCGGCGAGCAAGCAGCATCCTGGCTGATGGCCGAGTGGATGAGTTGGTCAGCCAATATGTGGTACTGGAATACCTCGGCGATGAAGGACAAGAATGCCGAGTCCTCGGGTGGCGAGGTGGAAACGAGATTGCGGTATACTGTTAGGTGCAACCTGTGCTCGCCCCGGGGGCTGCCCTCGACGAGTGCCTCGAGGAAGAAGCAGAGCATTTGGCCGTACCGAGCTGCGACCAGAGTGCTGTCGTCCGCGTTCGGTTTGCCGTTTGTGAACTCGACGTCGTGGTAGAACTTGAGTCGGGCTTGGTCGTGGTGATAAAGAGAGCGCTCCCTCAACGCCTCGATGCTTGTGTTGGTATTGTTCTTCAGGACGTTGATGCCGTAGGGCGTTTCGAAGTCGATGTGCTTGCTGGCGAGTGATAGGATGGAGTGCATCAGACCCTGGTGCTTCACCGCGACCGGCACCATCATGTCCTTGAAGGCGTTCTTGTGCTCTCCTCCAACCGTGAGCACGGCGCTGAGCTGCTCGTTGTAATGCTTCCAGAATATCCTGTCTTCGACTGTCTCCAGGCCATGGAAAAGGGGATGCATAGTGATGGACGGGAGGCTGCGGGATTTGATGAGTTCTGTGTGACAAGAGTTAGAGCGTTGGAACAGCATAATTGGCTTCCGGTGCTTGCCGTACCCTCCTCAGCTCTTTCTTTGCCGCTCTTCCAGATCTGTTTCTCCGGATACCCCTCACAAACGACTGCATTCTTCTCGCAATTCATACCTGTGACAGGGGGGTTAGGATATCTATCGTCTGGTGCGGGACAACCACTTTGCCAACTTACATCGTGGCTTCGCCTCGTCACACTTTTTTTTCCGCTTCCGACACGTCAGACATCCGGTCTTGGACCGACCCTTGGTGATTTTGTTTGCGGAGGCGTTTGGTAGTAGCGGGTGTTTCCTTGGTCGCCCTCTCGGCCTTTTGTGTTTGGGTTGGCCCGGGGCTCCCTGAGAATGACTCTCAAAAGTGAGGACAGGGGGTGAGGGAGCATCCTCGAGATCATCCATGCAGAAGTCATCGTCATCTAGGGGTTCCAACTTGGGAACCGTCAATATATCGTTTGAGACGTCCTCCCAGGCGACGTCTTGATGGTGGGCGGCATAGCTGTCGTGGCCGCTAGGGAGCACGGCGATGTGCTCCGCGCTTGTATAACCTGGGTCCCAGGCCTGGGCACGGACCGGCGACGGCGCCGAGTGGGACTCGGCCGTCACCGGGGGCGACAGGGACGGAGATGCGAGGCTGGCGGAGCTGCGGGCGGCTCCGTACGGCAGATCCACGCCGTTGCTGATGGGCGAGAGCTGGCCGGTACTGGTAAAACCCATGGTCGAAGAGGACACTGAGACCGAGGTGGAGCACGTTGTAAGGGAGTCCAACCACGGCGAGGGAAGACCGACCGAGGGGGCGTCGTCCGAATCCATGCTGTGGCTATCCGACCATCGTAGGTCCCCGTCGTCTGGCACGACGGGAAGAGGACGGTCCATGGCTCGTCAATAACGAGACCATGCCAACACAGCGACAAGGATGGACAGCGGGGAGTGGACGGTTTTGGTTGGAAGAGGGGCCTTCTGTCTTAAGGCGAATTGGCAGAGAGAGTGCAGGGTGTGGGGGTGGGGGAAGTCACTTCAGAAGTTCAGGGTCGGCAGGGCTGGGCCTGGTTGGCTCGTCGATCAGATATCTCCCGAGCTGGCTAGAGGCTACGGATGGCGCATGCAGAGACGGGCGAATGCAGCAGGTTAGGACTCCTCAGCTAGGTCGGAAATGGGGTGAGAAGCGAGACAGGAGAACAGAGCACGCGAGAGGATTCCGAGCACGTACGTCTTCAGCAATCGTTTCCTAGCACGGCTATCCTTCAGAACAGAGTACCGACCGGCGCTTAGGAGAGAGAGACATGATGTTCCGACCCCAAGGTGCGTGGGAGATGGCTGGCGCTTCGCAGTGGGGGTGGGCTGGGTCCCGTCGTGAGAGGAAGGGGGAGGGAGGAGCAGCGCTCTCGCGAGCTCAGAGCAACGATGCCCACGCCGTCACTAACCCATGTTGGCAACATCTACTGTCGGTCGATGTACCAGGGTGGTCTCCCGCATGGAGGGGAGCGACGGAGCGACGGCTTCGGCTTCTCCACAATGTCTTCCCGCCTCGGGGCATGGGGGTGAAGCCGCCAACCCAAGCCATCCTATCACTTTCTTTCCAGACTCGAGGTAGTTACAGATAACCACACAAGACAGCTTTGCACCAACGGCTGCCTCTGCGGCCGAAAACGGACTAAAAAGGGTACCAAGAGGAGGGGTTCTGAGCAACGGGATAACTCATCAGGGGATGCGATGGGATGGCTGGCTGCTGTGAAGCGCGTCTGCGACGCGGGATGGCGGGGGATTGGGAAATTTGACAAGGATCAGAAGAAGCGGGACATGCGGGGACCTGGACGAGTCCCTGCCTCCCTGGTTGGAGAAGCACGAGCCACTCTCGGTGGAGCTCGGTGCTTGGCAGCCCCGCCGGGACTTGGCTTCAGCTTCGATTCTGCAAATTGTGAATTGTGCGTCTTCCGCTCTGATCGACGAGATTGCCTGCCCCTGCAAGCAACCTGCAACCTCTCGCATTCAGCATCTGTGATGATTCGCTCGTCTGTTTCACCCTAACAAGACCCATACTTTGTACCCAGAGAGGCGACTTCGGGAAGACTTCTCTCGGCAAAAGAACTCCCCTCTAGCGACAATCTCACGACGCCTCAGGATAACGCAGAGCAGGCCATCGGTACATACGCCGAGAACACAATTTCCGGTGATTTGCAGCACATTCAAAGGTGCCAACGATACCACAGTGCCGAGCTTGCCTTGAAGGCTGAGAGTTCCAGTCCCTTCATGCATATGTGCCCAGCTGAAAAGGGAGCAGTCCATACGAAACCGGAAGGGCCTCAACGAGGGGCCATGTTGATGTTTGAACATGTTGAGTGATGAGTCTCTTCGTCCAAACCACTCACATTCTTAACCGCCACTCAACAGCCGTCTCTCCACTGGGTACATATCCTCATCTCCGCGCGGCGGCGGCTTCAAACGTCTCCGGTTCTCGACAACATCCCAAGGCCGGGGAAAGAGGACGCAAGCCTCGTTCTGTATTGGAGTTGCCGGTGGTCGGAGGGCTGTGGCCTGTGATGTGTGTTTGATGGTAAGCTGTGCTGCTGTGCCACCAATCTTCCTCGGCGCCGGGGTTCTGTCGGGAGTGGTGACTATTGGGCAGACACTGCATGCGGGCAGATTCATTGGAATCTTGGAACTGACGGCCCTTGCCTCATTGCGACCTGATCTCCCACCTCAGACACCAGCACCCTCGGGGCTGCGCGTTACTCCGCGCCGCGAATCGAGGGGCACTCGCCGTGTGGGGTGCATGTGTGCCCAACCCTCACACCAGATGAGCGACCGAGTCTCATGAGCTCCTCCCCGCCGTGAGGGTTGGTGTCCAGTCATCTATCTGCACACTGCTGCACGGCAATGCCCCAATGCCTGCTCGATCGAGATGCTTTACATAGGGTCCCGTCAGTGCATATTCATCTTTATGTGTGCTGCATGCCGATCATCCGGCTTCGGTCCCTCTCCTCGATGAAGACTCAAATCTCTCACCACGTCTGTCAAGGCGTGTATGGGACATGGCAGGACCCTCATCTCTCTTAAACTAGTGAGCGGACCGCCCTCGAGGCGTGTGTATCAAGTATCCAAATATCCGGATGACAAAACACGAAAAATTCCCGGCAGTGTTTGCCGGCCTCCCCCTTTTTCGAGCCCTTGAAACTGGTGCGCAGGACGTGACAAGCCCCCCACGCTGCAATTCCTCGAGGTTCTGCAGATGGAAAATGAGCCACGAGAACTGAGCATTTTATTTCCTAATCGGCAGCCGAAGCAGGCCGCTCAATGCCGTTGGTGTGCATGCCCTGGCACTTCCCGCTGGCTGGCATGTTACATTGGGTGTCAACAACCCTCGCCTGACTGAGCGAGTGAGCCCAGATCGCACAATGCAGGGAGCCTCGTCACCTTGTTTCCCTGTTTTTAACGGTGGATGATATATTGTTCAGACAACTCAAAGAACAAAAACGGCCAGGTACATGATGTGCTAGTGACCTCCGAAACTACCTACCTTACCTTACCAACCTAGGGACTTGGTGCTTGCCTGAGCTTGACCGCCCGCTTGAAAACCTAACCTCTGCCGCTGACGAGCAGGGTTCGGATGTTGCCCTGGCGAGGAGAACTCGGTGGCTTTGGACTTGGTATCCGTAAAAGGTGGGTAGTTGATCAAGAGTCTCGCGTATACTACCCAATTTCTCTTCGAATTGAGAGACGACTGGAAGGTCAACCGTAAAAAACGGCGGGAGCCCCTCTCCGTACCTATGACGACATCCACGCTTGCTTCCCCCGCACTCCCAGATCCGATCCGAGTCCATTGATGAAGTGTTCTCAGAAGGATGTCTCAACGCAATGCTGCAACTTCGGCATCGTTACACAAAGCGGTATGAGGCTAGCAGTTGCTAAGAGCCGGTAAGTTCGGCGTTGACGAGTGAGAGGGGCAGCTGACCACCACACTTGGACCTGGCGATGTCTCTGGCGGCCAAGAACTTGACCCCATCAACACGGGAAAGACCTCTATTGTGTGAATTGGTTACCCCGCATTCCCCACACGCGAAGATCTTCGGAAAAGCCAAAGCGGTTGGTCCGTGTTTTGGTCCATCGGTCGAAGACACAACAACCATCTCACACCGGCCGCGAGAACTTCGGGAGTGGCTGTCTTGGGCGGAGGTGAGGACTCACTGCAGTTCTCGGCATAGGCTGTTGGGCATCCCCAGATCGGCACATCCGTTTTTCTACTAGTTAGTAGTTGACTTGCTCGCTCCAATCGTCCATGTTCGGGAATCCTGGAGTCTTGAAGAGAGCTCGGCCTTGCAAGGCTGGCCGCTGCTGGCGGTTTCCTGAGCTGTCTCTCAACTTCCAACTCTGCGAGCCAAGCACGTCTCGTCTCACCTCTACGACCCAACGCCACAGCCCGCAGTAACTCCGAATTCGAGCCCTGCGAGCAGAAATCCCCAATAATAGATGGGTGGAGCGCGGACGGGCATCGGGAAGGCATGCTGCTGAGCGTGGTCGCCCCCTCGTTGAGAAGCTGTCGTGGTTTCAACTCGATGGCGGGGACTCACACCGAGCCAGGCTCGTCCCCGGGCCCTCCCACCACCAGATGCACAGCGACCCCCTTCCAGACAAAACCCAGGTGTTACCCGACCTGGGAACGCCCACCGTGAGGAGGGCCTTCTCTGTGACGGCCAAGCGCCACGGCGCGGTCAACTCCAATCAACCATCCTGGATGCAGCCTTAGCACACTCAGGGCACCTATCCGCCTGCGCTTTGTCACACCGGTTGTTACTCTTCCCACCTTCAGACCTGAATCCTTCGGGCGAGAAAAAGCAAAGTCCATTTTCCGGCCAGAGTTACCACCCCATGGTTTCGGCCAGTGCTCGCGTGTGTGTTAGACAGACACAGTCCAGAGCACACAGTGCAACGGCGCCTCGTGGTTGCACGAAGGATGCATGGTGCGCTAGTTACCCAGTTCGCAGGCCAAGAAGACTATCAGTTGTGGAAATATCTTGCAATATATTGAAAGGCAATGTGCAACACAGACACGCCAGTTATCATCAAGGGCGACACAAGCCACAAGGATGTTGTATAACTGTTACCCAAAGCGGAATGCACACGTAGTAGTATATGGGAGACGAGGCAGATACCGTCGTCCACCTTACGGCTCGACAACCGCAAGCCGCCCACGCACCGGCACGTTCTCCGACCTCCCGACCTCGGGAAAGCCGCCGACCTTGACCCCGTTCCGGAACAGCAGACAGTGCGATGACCCCCCAAAGTGGAACATGCCGAGCTCGTCCCCCTTCTTGAGATGCTGTCCCTCCTTGACGGTAATCTCGCAAGTGCTGACCTCGTCCATGCCTATGCCGATGAACGCCATCAGGCCTATCGCCGGGTTGTCGGCTTCGATGAAGATGACGGCGCGTGTCGCCAGCGCCGAGAGGTAGCCCTGCGCGACGCCGATACCCCCAGTGTCGATGTTGCCACCGTCGACTGGCGACTCGAACAATGGCTCGCTGAAGTAGGTCCCGTCGCGCACGAAGCAGCGTTTGACCTTGCCCGAGACGGGCGTGTGCCACCGGTGGTAGGAGAGCGCGGAAAGGAAGGCCTGGTAGATCGTGGCGCCGTCGAATTGCTTGGACAACGGATCGTTACCGAGCATGTCGACGACGGAATAGGGCTGCCCTTTGATCCAGAATTTGTCGCGTAACTTGGCGTCCCGGGCCACGCTGAAGACCTTGGACTCGCACGAATTCGCAATCACATTGTCGTCGTCGGGAGAGGCGACTGGTCGCGCAGAGTCGTGTACTTGGCGAGTGAAGAAGTCTGGATCAAATTGTCAACAATCGCGAGGGTTAATACGGCTGCCGTGACGAAAAAAGCTTACCATCCCATGACTTGAAGCCATAGTGTTTCTCGGAGGGCTGGCACATGTACATATCCTCAAACACAAACGAAGTCTTGTTGGCGGCATTGGCTACCTCCATGAGGTCTTTGTAGCCCACCTCGCCAAACCAACCTGCTTGGTGATCGCCAAGCACCTCTGCCGACTCGGGTGACTGCTGCTGTCAGCCACATATCCCACGACGCCGGTGTTCAAGCAGGGGGTGGATCAAACGTACCTTGAGGTACTTGCCCCATTCGTTGAGGATCTTCTTCAACATGCAATTGACATCGGGGTCTAAGAAGGCGGCGTGGCCGCTTGGGGTGCCCATGGCATAGTCGAAGATGGCCGCCATGGGCACGCCAACCATGCCTACGCTGGCAGCCGCATCCGTCCTGTTGGAAACCTCTCAGCCTCTGTGTGTTAAGCCGCAAAAGGAACGTCTGGCAAGGCGTGCGTACCATTCAGGAGCGCGTCCAAAGACATGGTTAAGAATCTGCAGCATGTGGGGGTAGTCTCGGATCTGAGACTGTCCCGTTGGATCGTTCTGATAAGGCGGTTTGGATGGGATCTCATCCCACATCTCGGAGAAGTACATGTAGATACGGGGATTGCCCTCGATCATGTCTTTGAACTCGCGCAGCACAGGGATGAGTTCCTTTTCTCCGTGCTCATCGACGTGGTCAATTGCGCGACCCAACCACTCCCGATGAACTCGGTTGTCGGTCGGCATCCAGGCACCGAGTCTGAGGAAGGCCGTTAGCATCTAGGACTGAATGCATGATGGTTGCTTCAAGCTTCCATACCTGTTAACCCGGTGCTTGTGCGGGATATTGCTGTGATCGCCGTGTTGATGTACCATTTTGACTGACAGATGTCGACTAGACGAGGAGGATAATTGTCGAAACGCCAAAGAAGTCGAGGCCCGGCCACTTTAGTTGTATTGTGCTCGAGGGAACAGTCCCATTATACACAATACGTGGGCACGCACAAAGCAGGCTGTTCCAGGGCTTTGGGTGCTCATGATGGACCAGACTGCGTCATGATGTAATGGTACCGTCAGCCCCACATCTGTCTGCTTGTAAGTCTCAGTTCCCAAAACATCGTGTTTTCGCATCTCCGGCGGCGTTTCTTGATCGATGCACCTCATTTCGAAAATGACTCTGTGGTGTGTTTGAGGTCATCGTCTCGCAGCCTTCTTTTGATGTCGGGAGTAAGCGGCATGTCGCCGGTTGTGCTCTCTCCTGTCTTTTTCATTCAGGGGATTGTACAGAATATCGCAAACCCCACAGATTGTGAAGCCCGGTTCTTTCTGGACGGAGAGGCTCAAGGTCGTTTGCGTCATGTCCCTCGCCTGCCGCTTCTCGGGTCGTTTCCTGGTCCTCGGTCCTCGGTCCGCCAAGGCGCTGACTGGTATATATTGGGAATCCAACGTGTTGGTCGCCACTTCGCTCAAAGCCGGTCGCAGTCGCAGTGTGTCGCCAGCTTCACTCCCCGCAAGGCTGGAGGTCTCGCCGATTAACGGGCTGTAGTGTCCCTGATCCCTGCTGACTTCCTCATTTGACTCATCGCTAGCCTCGAGAACGTCTCCAACATCCTCGCTTGAGTGTCGATCCAACCCGCTGAACTGTGGGCGTGTAGTCAGTCGCCTCCGCTTTCTTGGTTTCATCGCTGGTGGAGGAGAGGTTGGCGGTGTTGACGGGGACTCGGCAGGGTCGGAGGAAGCGACGTCGGATGGCGCCTTGTCGGAACTTGTGGGAAGAGGCTTGAAGTACGCCATAATCGATCCACGGCTGGGGCGTTTCGCTTGTTCGGCCTGTTCTTGCTTGGGAAGGACTGGAAGCTGCACGGGCGACTCTTCTCGGCCCAGGTCCGGCGTTGTGCCACTCTGGCCCTCATCCTTTTCATCCTGTTCTTGCCCCCTCGCCTGGGCCGACCGTCGGCTGTAGGTCCGTAGGGGTCGCTTACGTCCTCGAGACGGGGTCGTCGCCGCCGGGTCGAGGGAGCCGTCGGCCTGAGTTGTTGGTCGGTCGGTCGACATTTTTGCGCGAAAACACGGAAACTGAAGTCGTCGTCAGAAGACAGGCCGGAGGTCAGAATCAAAGAGGCATGATGCCATCGGCATTCCCACAGCAGGCGCGACAGTAAAGAGGCAAGCCTATCAATATGGATATCAATTGATGGTAGGGCCCTGAAGTTGACCCCGCGCATTGCTGGGACCAAAGTTGAATTGGTCGCGTTTTTCGCGTTGCTGCAGCACCTCACGCGT
The DNA here is from genome assembly GCA_033296705.1 of Chaetomidium leptoderma. Classification (NCBI taxonomy): domain Eukaryota; kingdom Fungi; phylum Ascomycota; class Sordariomycetes; order Sordariales; family Chaetomiaceae; genus Chaetomidium; species Chaetomidium leptoderma. The sequence goes on along the minus strand of MU856915.1, from coordinate 87,028 downwards.
CCGAGCGCGCGTCGATAAACTTCCCCAGAGCAACGCGCAATGCACAATGACGTGGTGGGGCTGCGGTGCCCCACTCGACCCCTGTCAGCGACGCGACACCTCCCACTGAGTCCCACGGCATCAACCCACTGGGCTACCATGCGAGACGTCCTGATGTTGTCTATTTGGTAAACTCTCCCGAGACGAGACTCTCCAGTATTCCGCAATCTGCGCCGCAACAAAAACAAAATCCAACAGCGGCCTACTCATTTTGAGTACTTCTGCCGCCTCCGAAGATTTGTATCTTCGGTCCGTGTTTCCCTTCCAACCGCGACGGCCTCAGCCTCGACCTCATCCCCAGCCCCCACAGCCCATGTCTGAACAATTTCTTTGACCTCCTCCAGCGTCTTGTCTTTCTTCTTGGCCTCGCCGAGATGCCATACATATCCTGAATACACGGCGACCTCGGCGATGCCGACCAGAATGCTTCCGCCCATGGTAAGAAACAGCCGAGCTGGCGTGCTCCACCACCTGGCCACGATCCAGAGCGTGGCAGCAACCCCAAGTATGCTCGCCACAAAGTTGACAATCAGCATCAGCTGGCGGTGCACGTCGGTGTAGGTAACATCGTCGTCGCCCAAGTCGGCCTCTCCACTCGGCCGATTCACCGCAGCGAAGGCTTGGGCCATGTTTGCGCCGTGGGGGTAGCGCTGGGAAAAGGTCTCCAACGGGGGCAGCGGATTCGCCATGCGCTCGTACTCGCGCTGCTCCTGGTCCCGGCGAAGTCGAGCCATAAGGGCCTTATATTCGTTTGACTTGGATGAAATTAGCGAGGGCTCTCAGCCTCACCTGCGATGGAATGCAACTCACCGGTTCAGGCTTCGGAGCTGGCGGCGGTACGTCGACCTTGGACCCTTTCAGGAGCATTTCCAGCGTGTATCCTCCATGACCGGCTTCCTTGAGTGCTTTCCACAGATTCACGACTTGCGAGTGTGCGACGGGGTTGCCGACCGCCGCGCCCTCGAGCGAAGGCTCACCCTCTCTCTGAGGCCAAACCGTTGCTTTTCGTTGGTTGGCAGCAGCCCGATTCAGTGTTTGTAGCCCTTCCACAATCGAAGGGGTCATTGAAAGCAAAACCATTTTGACGATATGACGATATGGAAACAAAACAGAGGTTAAATCGAGGTAACAGGACAAGCTGGATGATGGATCCTTGTGGATCTCTTGTTGGTTGGCGGATTGCTCACAGGTGACAGCCGAGAGCTGAGTCTGACAGGCAGCGACTTCCAGGTTGATCCGCAGCGCCAAGAGAGGGCGAGACGGGACGCAAGGGGGCGGACCCGCACAACCTGGAAACGACTGGCTAGCCACACAGCTCCACTAATGTGAGCCACACCGCGCTAAGATCCCAAAAAAATTGTCGGAAAGGAAGTTTTCGGGACCCACGGAGGAGGAGCAGCCCAGTCATGCTCCAGGGCCCAATCGCGCGCTTCTCGCCGGCACCAACTCTCGATATCGTGCCAGATGCGCCAGACGACCGAATCGTGACGCCCGGCAGTCAATTGGCTCTACCCGAGGAGGAACGCGTGAGGAAATGCACTTTGGGATGGGGGCTGCGGTGGTGGTTCGCGGAGCCAGGGACGCTACACGGCTGCCTCGGTTGCGAGTGCCGGCATGTTCAGAGTGCCTCAGGGCGGCGGCGTCGCTCGACGTCCGGATACCGCAGTCTAGGGCCCTCTTCCACTCGGGGCGGCCGAGGCCGTCGGCATGGGCCGCAGCCGTCTCGGTCGCCGGGAACATGGTTAGCAATGCCATGACGCGCGCGACCAAGGGCGATATGCCCACCATCGATCCGCTTCGGATTGTGGCCAAGGAGATGAAGTTTCTGACGGGGAACATCAGGAAACTCCTGGGCTCCGGCCACCCTTCGCTCGACCGGGCCGCCAAGTACTACACCCAGGCCGAAGGGAAACACGTCCGGCCGCTCATAGTCCTGCTGATGTCGCGGGCAACCTCACTCTGCCCGAAGGCGCCGCAACGCCAGCAAGCAACCGCACAGGCCTCGGCCGCTATCGACACCTCCATTTCCCCACCCTCGGTCCTCTCCGACTTCAATCCCTCTGCGGGAGCCGAGAGCGAACCGGTTTCCACCGATGCCGATATCCTCCCCTCGCAGCGAAGGCTGGCCGAGATCACCGAGCTGATCCACACCGCCTCGCTATTACACGACGATGTTATCGACCACTCAGTAGCGCGGCGCGGCGCGCCGTCGGCGAACCTCGAGTTCGGGAACAAGATGGCCGTGCTAGCGGGCGACTTCCTTCTGGGTAGGGCGTCTGTCGCACTTGCGCGCCTGCGCCACGCCGAGGTGATCGAACTGCTGGCCACGGTCATTGCCAATCTCGTCGAAGGCGAATTCATGCAGCTGAAGAACACGGCGCGGGACGAGGCCAACCCACGGTGGTCGGAGGACGCCCTCACCTACTACCTCCAGAAGACGTACCTCAAGACGGCGTCTCTCATCAGCAAGAGCTGCCGCGCGGCGGCCCTCCTGGGTGGCGCGGATGCGCAGACGGTGGATGCCGCCTACAGCTATGGGAGGAATCTCGGGCTGGCGTTCCAGCTTGTGGATGACATGCTCGACTACACGCGCAGCGAGAAGGAGTTGGGCAAGCCGGCCGGCGCAGACCTGGAGCTTGGCCTGGCGACCGCTCCGTTATTATTCGCTTGGCAGACAATGCCGGAACTTGGTGCTCTAGTAGGGAGGAAATTCGCCAACGATGGCGACGTCGCTCGGGTAAGTCTCATCTGATTAATCCTAGCATCGAAAGGAGAATGAAAGCTGACGGGCATGGTGTATAGGCACGAGACTTGGTCATGCAAAGCGACGGTATCGCGCAGACACGCGCGCTTGCCGAAGACTACGCGGAAAAGGCGATTGCTGCCCTCGACTCGTTCCCGGACAGCGAGGCCAAGGATGGCCTCATCGAAATGGCTGTCAAGACTCTGCAGCGGAAGAAATAAACCCTCGTCCGCCTGTATGATATTTATTTGCGCACTGTACGAACAGGGGCTCGTCGATTCTTCTAATGACTAGTAGGCACCGCCGGAAGATGGGAGATGGTCCAAAGTAAATATAGACGAACAGCCATGTATGGCTAGTGTATAACAGGCGGGCTCGGCATTTCCAAACAATATGGGAAAGGGCCGCAATGTGTATGATGAAATGCATTATCTGGCGCGAAGAGGACGGGCGAGGTGTCATTCCGAATTCAGCTCAGACCATTGGAATTCCAGTTGGAGTTCCCACTTGCGAAATAGAAATAGAGTCCTCTAGAGCTCGAGCATCTTGCTCTTCCATCTATCATCGGAGACGCACCACCTACCGTTATTGGACGCCATCCCATAACGGCATGCCGAGAAGATTGCCTAAGGTAGCTATCCGTACAGCCATAGAAAAAGGGGAATGAACTGGGTGTCTATTTTGGTCTAGGGTTGACAAAGACCCAATAATCTAATGGGATGGTCTCAGGGGCCGTGGGTTTCGAAACGCCACCGAGAAAACCGCCGGCCCGGGATTGCTTCTGGGTCACATCCCGAGGCTTTGGGACCGGGTTTGGTGTCAACCTCGGCTCGGCGGCCGCGATGGGCGACCGAGTGACGGTCTCGACCCTAGCGGCGGAGTCGCATTGCGGAGAAGTAGACATGCTTGGAAAGCATTCAAAGAGTTCCACCGGGAATGCATTACTAATGTGCAATTCGCAAGTACACGACGTCAGTAAACTGGAAGCACTACAAGTAACGGTGAGCAACCACACAACCCAGGCAGAGACACACACTACTGCATTGCTACATATCCGGATAACCTTTCATCTGAAAGCCGAAAGTAATCGAGTGTTATCAACCCAGAAAACGCACACAAACACTCACTCACACACACACGGCTACCTCCTTTGCAACAACAGCCATGGCACGACAGTCGATGCAATTGGAGCTCGCCGAGCGGCCCACGGGCGAGATCGTGCCGGGCAAGACGTTCCGGCAGCGGCAGGTGGCGGCGCCGACCGAGGCGGACCTCGAGGACGGCCAGCTGCTGCTCGAGTGCCTGTACGTGTCGTTCGACCCGGCCATGCGCGGCTGGCTGGACGACCGGCGCTCGTACGTGCCGCCCGTGCAGATCGGCGAGGTCATGCGCGCGCAGACCGTGTCGCGCGTGCTCGCGTCCCGCTCCGCCAAGGCCGCCGCCGGCGACATCGTCACGGCGCCCATGGGCATCCGCGAGGTCGGCATCATGCCCGAGGACCAGGTCGAGCCCGCGTCCGCGCTGCCCAAGACGGGCGGCAAGGTGACGGATCTGCTGGGCGTGTTTGGCCTGACGGGCCTGACGGCTTACTTTGGCATGACCAAGATCGGCGAGCCCAAGGCGGGCGAGACGGTCGTTGTCTCGGCCGCCGCGGGCGCCACGGGCAGCGTGGCCGCGCAGATTGCAAAGATTGCCGGCGCGCGCGTCATCGGCACGGCTGGTAGCGATGCCAAGTGCCGGTGGTTGAAGGAGGAGCTGGGTCTCGACGTTGCGCTCAACTACAAGGACCCGGACTTCCGGCAGAAGTTCAAGGAGGCGACGCCCAAGTTTATTGATGTCTTTTTTGACAATGGTGAGGACAAGGCTCTTTTTTTCCTAGCAGCGAACTGAAGTATGGGAAAAGAAACGCTGACAACAAGGGGGGGCCCAGTTGGTGGCGAGCAACTCGACATGGCTTTGGCCCGCGCTAATACCTATGCTCGGTTCGTCATGTGCGGCGGCATCTCTCAGTATAACTCCGAGACGAAGTCGGGGCCGACGGTAAGCATCTTGAGAGACCTCCTATACCTTGGCCATTAAAACAGGCCCAACTGACAGCACGGAAATAGCGGAGCTTCTTCAACATCATCACTCAGCGGATCAAGTAAGTATCGACCAGCATGCACTCTGCTCTGTCTCCTGGCACTGACCCTTCTTTTCAGGATGCAGGGCTTCATCGTTTTCGACTATGCCAAGGAGTATGGCACAGCCCTGGCGCAGATTGCGCAGTGGTTGGGTGAGGGCAAGCTCCAGCGGAAGGAGACGATCATCAAGGGGGGCGTGGCATCCTCTGAGGAGGCGTTCAAGCAGCTGTTCCAAGGTGGAAACATTGGTAAACTCTTGGTCGAGGTCAAGAACCCCGAGGAAGTGTCACGGCTTTGAGAGTGTTTTGTATGTACCAACGTAGCGTGACTATTTGAACAGCCAACGCAACACTTTTCTGCTGGAACATTCCATTAGCTCCTCGTTCATGAAGAGGGTCTGACCCTCCTCCTCTATAAGCAGATCATGAGCAATGAGCTTGTAGATGAAAAGAAGGCCGAGATAGTGGATCCCGACGCCCGAATGCCTCGACGGGGTGTTCGGCTCGGGTTTGGTTCCCATCCGGCGCTGGCCGCTTATGGAGGGCCCCGGCTGCTAACTATAACACTCCATTGCCGTGCATACCTTGATACCTAGACGGTGAACTGCCGTCGCGCCGCAGTAGGTGGAGTAAAGGTCCGCTCGGCGCCTCCGGGTTGAGCGGAAACAGGTCACTGCGAGTCAGCGGAAACGGTTTGATCGATTTGGTTTTTCACCTTCCACGTTAACGTTACCTCCACCACAGGGTGTAAAGATCGCGTCCCTCGAAATCGGAAGATGAATCGAGACTTGATAGCTGCGCCTCCTCGTCCCCGACAAGCGAGCCGGGGGAATCAATCAAAAGGTTCCATTCACTCTACAATGCACCCGGTAGCGTCATGTGAGCAGTGAAATCGAATAGTAATGCAGGGACCAGGCCCTTCCAAAAGTTTTCCATTATGTACGAGTTACAATGATGCTGCACAAGTCAGGCACCTGCAGATTGCCTGTGGCGAATCAGGGCTGTAAAAACTTCTCAAGGCTTCTGGGCTTACTCGATGGTTACTCGATGGAAACCTGACACCTCGCGATAGCTTCGGATGAGGGCCGAACAGGGAAAAAGGGGGCCGGCCCGCAGGAATCTATGGGGCGACAGGGATGGCCTTTTGTTCAGCTCCCAGCGCTATGATTGGACAGGATCAGGGTCTGGGCCCCGTGCCGCCACTTCGGAAAGCGGCTGTCTCCGATCTTCAAACTTCGACCAATGGGTGCCACCAGATAAGCATGGAGTCCCTTCTTACGCCGACAGCGGCCGCGGCGACGAGCTACCAGACTCTCCCGTGTCTTACCCGACAGCCCTGCAGGGGGGCGTTTCCCCGCGGAAAATAATGGGATTCTTTCACTGAGGAAAATTGCGTTCAACCATCCTCGCTACAAATGTAAAGCCGAGCTGGAGAGCGGGCTGGACAGCGGCGGGCCGGGGCGCTTACAGACCCGATCTCGAGGGCAGGGTCGTGATGTCCATCTATGTTTCGGGTGGAGCGGTCTGGGCGAGTTTGGTTTTGCAGTGGACCACCCAGCTGGGTGAGGTTGTTTCGACTCTTTCGAGGGAGGCTCGGGAGCCCACCGTCCCGTGGTGCATACATGCACACCATGTCCCGTTCCGGTTTTGGGCCTGGGGCAGCCTTGGTTCTTTTATCTTGGACCCTTATCCTCTTCGCTAGAACCCCTTCCCATTCAGCTTATCTATCTGCCTTTCGACGTCAGCGTGAATCACATGCTCTCGGTACCTGATTGTGTCTCGCAATCGACCCCCCTTCCTTATCAACATACCGTCCGGCTCGAGCATCTCGAAAGATAAGGCCTCTTCCGTCCCCGGGCGCAGCAAAAGTGACTTGTCCCCCAACCTCAGCGTTGCCAAGACCGCCCCAGGCCTTCCCTCTTTTCGAGATCGCTATCATTGAGAGCCAGCTCTGCAAGATGACGGTCCCTAACATTCCTCATGAGGAAGCTGCGGTCGTCCTGGCGTCCACGAGGACTGTCCTCACACTCCCAAATGACACGCTTGTGCTCACGCCTGCAACCATCATAATCTCGCCAGCGACTGGCAAGATCGTGTCCATAGTGCCGCAACTCCTGCCTAGGAGCGACTTTTCGCCAAAAACCCTGTATCAGGACTACAGCCCAAAGCTGTTGCTCCCGGGTTTGGTCGATGCCCATGTCCACCTGAACGAGCCGGGCCGCACGGAATGGGAGGGCTTCAACACGGGCACCCAGGCCGCTGCCTCGGGCGGCGTCACCACCGTCATTGACATGCCCCTAAACGCCATCCCACCCACAACCACCCTCATGGGCTTCAAGGAAAAGCTCGCGGCCAGCCAGGGGCAGTGCTGGGTAGATGTTGGCTTCTATGGCGGAGTCATCCCCGGAAATGCCCACGAACTCTTGGCCCTCGTGGAAGCCGGCGTCCGCGGTTTTAAGGGCTTTCTCATCGACTCGGGGGTGAGTGTTTCTCGATGGAAAAAGAAAAGCAACCAAGCTGAATGGATCACTAATCCAACAACAGGTCGAAGAATTCCCTGCCGTGTCATCAAAGGATATTGCACTCGCAATGACGACACTTAGGGACACCCCTACTACACTGATGTTCCACGCCGAGATGCTTCCTCCAATTGCCGACTCGGTAGGCGATGCCGTTCAGCAGTCGGACCCTCCGCTCCAGCCCACCGGAGAGCTCAACAGCTACAGCACTTTCTTGGATTCTCGCCCCCCCGTGTTTGAGACCTGCGCCGTGGAAGAGATTCTGTCCATGGCAAACCTCGCGCCGCAGTTGCACCTGCACATCGTCCACCTCTCGGCAACGGAATGCATCCCGCTCCTGCGCAAGGCGCGCCAGAGCGGCATCAACATCACGGCCGAGACGTGCTTCCACTACCTCGGCCTCGCCTCAGACGACATCCAAGACGGCGACACACGACACAAGTGCTGCCCGCCGATCCGCTCGCAGACGAACCAGGACCGGCTGTGGGACGAGCTCCATGACACCGACGGCTGCATCAAGACCATCGTCTCGGACCACTCCCCCTGCACCCCCGAGCTCAAGCTGCTACCGCCACATCTCCAGACCGTGTACGAGGAAGGGCCCCGGCCGGCGATTCGCCATTTCGACTCCGGTATCGACATGACGCTGCCAAAGGAAGAGGGAGAAGTCGAGGAGGAAGGGGAGGAGGGGGTGAAGAAGGAGCAGGAGAATATGTCGGTTGATATGATCCCCCAGGTAGAGGTCCTCCCACCTCCTCCGACCAAAGACCCAGGCGACTTCTTCGCCGCGTGGGGCGGCATCTCGTCGGTCGGGCTCGGCCTGCCGATCCTACACACGACAGCAGCCGAGCGGGCGGCGCGCGGCGACACGGCGCCCTCGATCGTCGACATGGTCCGCATGTGCAGCCAGGCGACGGCCCGGCAGGTCGGGTTGGCGCACCGCAAGGGCGGTCTCCGGGAGGGCATGGACGCCGACATCTGCGTGTTTGACGACGCCGACGTCTGGACGTTGCAGGCGGCCGAGATGCGCTGGAAGAATCGCTGCTCGCCCTGGGAGGGACACACGTTCAAGGGCCGGGTCCGGGAGACGTGGGTGAGGGGTCAGAAGGTGTTCCAGCTGGGCGGGGAGGATGCTGGGTTTGTTGGCGGGCGGCCGGTCGGACAGGCGATCGTCGAGAGGAGGATCGAGTAAACGGCTGCCGAGCCATGGCTAGAAGGCAAGGAAGCATCTTAGGGGAGGAGGTGGGCTTGTTTTTGAGCGTAGTTGCATCTGGCGGTTCTTGAGGTTATGCGAATACCCGGACGATGTTCTAGGGTGGATGAAGTATGAGATGATGAAGGATGATTCATGTTACTGCTTGATAGACCAGATATCTCGTTGATAGGTAATCGGCGTTTGGAACAGCTTTTGAATGGGTTGCAACTGGCGTCCACAGGTCCGTCTGATGCTTTGCACTGCATACCTTACATCCCTAATGCAGGAACTGTAACAATTGCGTTGAATTTGAGCCTGCTGTGGCAAGGGAAAGTGTTGTTGAAGCTCTGCCGTCACAAGGTGAAGACCACCGCATCCCTGCTTCCGTCTCTCTGGAGACAGCCGCTCGAGAGGACCGGAGGTGACGACATGGACCAACGGATCGGCCGACCTGCCGTGCTTCCGACTTTGTGTGGGGCACCAAACCTCCCAAGCCTCCTTTCAGGCACCGTGGACAGGGATTTGCTGAAATGAGTCTCCAGCTGAACAAAGAGTCATACGAAATACCTGATTCATTTTTGTGTGCGGTGTGAGGAAGAATCTCTCGGGTATCTACCGATCCTTTGTGTGAGAATGGTACTCTAGAAGACGTGACAATTGCAGGATGTGATGGTTAAATCCCACCAGTCTGGTTGGCAGTCTCGATCGTTACAGCGGCGTGGGTCTGAAGGCGCAACACACGCACGCCGACTGGGCAGGTTGCCAAGTCGGGATGCCTGACCGATAGGGGAAGGAGCACGGAGGCAATATGCAAGATACGAGCGAAATGAAATCAATCCCGTCGCTGAGCAGCATGGACGAGCTGGAAAAAAGAACTCCAGGCTTCATGGTGAATCCAGGGCACTGCCGTAGGGTACTTACTACCTAATTACGCAGCCAGCCCTCAGAAATTGATCGCTGCTCTTTGCTGGTTCAAAGTCCAGTGTTCACTGCCCTGGGAACAGGTCAGAAGTCAGGCTGCGTGGACTGCACTGCAGGTAGGTGGCCCGGGCTTGCTCAGTTCCCTGCTGTCAGCACCCCTTCCATTGGGCAAACGCTCCACACAATTTCTCCTCAGCTGCGCCAAGTTCCAACCCCCGAGCCCCGGTTCTTCGTCCCGTTCACCACACAGCCACGGGAACTAGCGTTCTTGTTCCTGCTCTTTGCTTCCACTTCTCCAGACACGTCGAGAGATGCCGACCGTGTTGGACCCTCGCAACTTTTTTCCGGCGCGCATCCACGGGTATTGATGCCATCGGAATATAGGTAGTGCGCGAGTAACCGACGTTCGACCCAACCGCGTGCTCCGATTGCCTCAGGGGCCCCTAAAGACTCCGCCGCCCAGAAAACAGCTGAATCGCCAAGCGCAGCCCCGACGACAACACACCACCGTCAAGCCAACCGGCGTTTTGCTCCCTCCCACCTTCCATTTGAATCGAACCCGACGACAACACCGCCGCAGAGACACACCGCCAATTTGGAATTGTTTTCAGGCAGGCTGGAGCATGTCTGCGACCGCCGACTGCGCCTGATCCCGGACGCCTCTCGTCGAGCCACAGTTGAGGAGTGCCTCTGACGCCCGTCGCCGCCGGCCCCCGAGATGCCATCCTTCGTGCCGGACGAACTCACGGCAACCGACTCGCAGTCCTCAGGCGTCGTGCACCTCGACCGCGGCGCCGAGTACGGCTTGTCCCAAGCCAAGGTCAATGGACACATTGTTCGTCAGCCGCACTCGCACACGTCAAATGAGAGCTTCGACAGGAGCTCGACCAATTCGACCAGCTCAGCCACCACATTCAACTCATCGACCGAACCGGAACGGCGGCCGATCAAGAACTTTTCTCACCCACGGAGCATGAATTCACCACCGAATGGAACTACTAGCGGAGGCGCAAACGGCGCAGGCGCTGTCGAATCTGCGAGCCGGAAATCGCTGCCGCTCAGCAACGCGACGGCACTAGTGGACCGGACAATGCCGAACTCAGCAGTCAGAGGGAAGGGGGACAATTCGCCGGATCGGCAGCCGGGTGACAACCTTCCACGCGCCACATCTGGCATCGTGGACAATACCCAGTCTGTCGGTAAATCCGACATCCGCACCGTCGAGAATGGATCCGCGTCGCCGGCGTTGCCTGTTGCCAGCGCACCCGCACTGGCCTCCCAAGCCTCCAGTCCAGCCTCGAGTCAACAGAATCAGAAGGCACCCCACCGATACTCGTCACCACCAGTGTATGAGCAGCCGAGCTCGTCCGGCCCGTTGCAGCCTCCACCTAACCCGGGGATCAAGCACCGGCATACCTTGGAAGTCCCCAAGGTCACATCTGCCCGCGGCTCGCGAGACGGAATCGATACCGCCTATTCGAGTGGCAGATTCTCGCCAACCATCACGGGGGCCGGGGGCCGCAGAGCATCGTTGAGTTTGGCTCGGAGAAACACACGATCGCTCCATTCGGATGGGCCGCGCGATGAGGTTGTGCCGGATGAGGATGCCATGCGGTGGGCAGAGGCGTACAGGCAGAAGCGGGCCAGCAAGAGGAGGAGGAGGGAGATCGAGGATGACGATAGGGTGCTGGTCGGGATCAAGGTTGACGAGACGCATGCGAACTGGGTGACGGCCTATAACATGTTGACTGGCATCCGCGTGGCCGTCTCGAGGACCAATGCGAAGCTCGACCGACCCTTGACCGACGCCGACTTCGAGGTCAAACAGAAATCCACTTTTGACATCGCCGGAAACGAGTTGGTCCCGTCAGCCAAGTACGACTTCAAGTTTAAGGACTACGCTCCCTGGGTGTTCCGCCGCCTGCGCTCGCTCTTCCGCCTGGACCCTGCGGATTATCTGATGTCGCTGACCGGGAAGTACATCCTCTCAGAACTTGGGTCACCCGGGAAGAGCGGAAGTTTCTTCTACTTCTCTCGAGACTACAAGTACATCATCAAGACCATCCACCACGCCGAGCATAAGTTTCTCCGCAAGATTTTGAAAGATTACTACCAGCACGTCAACGACAACCCCAACACGCTCCTCTCACAGTTCTACGGCCTTCACCGGGTCAAGATGCCCTACGGCCGGAAGATCCATTTTGTCGTCATGAACAATCTTTTTCCCCCGCACAGGGATATCCACCAGACCTTTGACCTGAAGGGCTCAACTTTCGGCCGAGACTTCAGCGAAGACGATCTGGAGAACAATCCGAGGGCGACCTTGAAGGACCTGAACTGGATCCGCCGCAAGAGGAATCTCGAGCTGGGCATTCAAAAGAAACGGCTCTTCCTTGCGCAACTGCAAAAGGATGTGCGGCTATTGCAAAGATTGAAGATTATGGATTACTCTTTGCTTGTAGGGATCCACGATCTCCAAAAGGGCAACGAGGAGAATTTGAGGGATAAGACTCTGCGGGTCTTCAACCCGGGCGGGAACAACAACACCTCGGATGACTTCGACCCTCATTCCGTTCTCATGCGGACACCGTCCAAATTGGAAAATCAACGCAAGGCGAGGGAGCTCCGGCAGATGATCCAGTCCGAGAAGCCGGTGCCGATGGGGCAGACAAGTAACAGAATGCCAGATGAGCTCGGGGAAGGGCAGAACCGGCCGGGATTCATCTTCAACCAGGACGACGGCGGTTTCCGGGCAACACACGAGGATAATGACCCGGGGGACGAGATCTACTACTTGGGAGTGATCGACTGCCTTACCCACGTATGTTTTGAATGTTTTCCCCCGCCGCACTGTCATGAAACAAAGCTGACATACTTGCTAGTACGGTATCATCAAGAAGATAGAGCACTTCTGGAAAGGCCTTTCGAGTGATCGCAGTCAGATCTCGGCCCTCCCACCTCATGAATACGGCGAGAGATTCATCAACTTCATCTCCAACGTGACCAAGTCTCAAGAGGAAGCTTTCCGGGCTGCACAAGAGCGAGACGCCGCGCTAGCAGCCGAGGAGGCGGCTGCGGCTGAAATCCCGCCAATGCCCAACTACCAGCCTCCGCTTCCTCCTTCCTCTTCCCCATTGGGACAGAGGTCGGCTGAGCAGCTTTCGAGCTGGACGGAGGCAACTGGCGTGGAGGACGACGTGCCAGACCGGACCCTGAGAATGACAATCACTGCTCCCTCTTCAGGCAACCCGGGAACCGGCAAAGCCGGTCACAGCCCGAATGGCGCCGGGGCCGAGCGCAGAGAGACAGCCGTTTTGCCGGTCGTGGAAGAAGCTGCGGAAGGCACATCAACCGGAGACCGCAGCCGAAATAGCCGTGTCAGCAGCCTTCTCACAGAGAGTGATGGCCGGCCATTGACCCCGGACAAGGACGGCGTTGAGATGGAACCAGGGTTTGGCAACCCGCTTATCGGTGGCCGCAACGACAGCAGGAACGGCAGCAACAGGGCACGCCCGCCACCGACTCCGCCGAAAACCGGGCCCGGGTACACTGGGCAGGCGAAGCCGGAAAGTGCCGACAGCGGATACGCGATTGGTATCAACGGCAGCAGCAACGGCGGCCTCAAGAGCCTCACCGGATCCCAAAAATCGCTCAACGTCCGACCGCAGCTCAGCCGCGACAGTCTTGACAAGGCGTTGCCTCCGCTCCCGAATGCGGGACTACCTCGTCCTCGAAACGTGTCGTAGTGCGATGACGTTGTACCGACGGCAGTAGACCCAGCAAGTGACGCGGTGCTGCCAGGTGCCCCAGTGTTGGAACAGACGTCGGGTCAGAACGAGTGGGAGCTAGTTCGGAAACGGTTTCTGCAGAGGATGTCCCCATCTCGAGCCTTGCGCAAGCTTCACAATACCGGGACGGCAAGAGGGTGGCGATCTACCGAAGGGATCGGCTCGGGAACGGAGGCGGGAAGGGGAGGGTGACGGTAGGGACTGTACGAGCCCGGTGGTTTTTCGTCTCGATGTTTGACTCCTTGCAAAAATCATGATACCACAACGCATCACACAGCATACACGCCAAGCTAGTTCTTTTGTCTTTTTTTCAGTCGTCCTTTTTCTCTTGTTTCCATTACATGTTCATACCTGTTTCTTTTCATGTCGGTTGGATCCATCTTTCCTCTTTTCGTCATAATCACTCATAGCCGGCCGGGTTGTTGCTACAAGTCGTACTATTGCTCGTTAGAACTTAGACCCAATGTTATGGACAATGGATATCCTAAAGAAGCGATGCAGAGACCGTCCCACCAGCAACAGACATGGCCTTTGGACTGTACCATGGCCCTCTCTGTCTATGGAGTGTCGAGTCACCAGAAATGACTTGAAAGCATGGAAGCTAGGTTAGGCCAAGGCCACAATGTTGTCTTTTGTCTCAAATATGACGGAAGGAGCGTGGACTGTACACCTGTAGAAGAGATTTCATGATTGTTGCCCCAATACCGGTCAACGCCGTGACCCAGAGCATCCACCCCATGGAGAAGTATATATATGATACATGTTCCGTGTCTTACACTTGCGTTGTTACACAGCCCAAACCAAGCTCGCCTCGTATTCAACTCCGGGCAGTGAAGTCGGTCTGCACATCCATCTTGTTCGCCCCCTGAGCCTCGAGCTCCTTCAACCTCGCCTTCTTTTGAACATCCTGCACCCGCCACTTTTTGAAGTATGTGACCTACCCCCCGCACGCAGATCGAGTCAGCAACTTTGTCCCCTTTGCTGTATAGCCTGACAAGACAGACAGAACCCCCCCTCCACCCCCAACCCACCACCAAGACCCCAAGCCTCCTCTCCTCCCTCCCAAGTCCAAAACTAAAGAATCCAGGAACACCAGGAACAGGAACAGGGACAAGAACTCACCCACTGCGCAGCGCAATCCTTCTCGAACCCCGCGCTCTCGCCGCCGCACGCCCGCGCGGCTTTGCTGTCGTCCTTGAGCGCGTCGACGATGCCGTTGGCGTCGAGGCAGGCGAAGTACGTGTCGCGCGCCTCCCAGCACTTTTTGCGCTCCTCGCGCGTGGGCGCCACGGCGCCGCTGCGGATCTCGGTCGCGCGCTTGTCGGCGTCTGAGGAGGAGGGGAAGAGGTTGGTGAGGAGGCCCATTTTAGGTTTCTTTTGTTTGTTGTTGTGATGCTTTTGCGGTTGGTTGCGGTCGGTTTGGTCGGTCGGTTTGGTGACTGGTCCGTCGGTTGCTCTCTATGGAGAGAGACAGAGCTGTTGGGTTTCGAGGGTGGAGAGTCGGAGAGGGGAGGGGAGCCGGAGCGTTGTCGTCTGGTTGCTGTTCAAGGTACCTTGGGGGGGTCGACCTGTGATCTTGGACAAAGCTTCAACTTCCAAGCATTGAGCTCGGAATGTTCCGCTGCGTTGGAAAGCGGGAAGTGACGCCAAGCGGGGCGGTGGGGTCTTACCAGTATTGAATCCTGGCTCATCGACGATTACGTAATTACAGAGAACAGGGAGTTAACATTGCGGCGGGTTCCGTGTTGCGTGTTGCGCATGTGTCCCAGTGCGCTCGACAACTCTCAACGGACCATCGCCAAATGTACTCGACCACCCAGTAAGGCGACTTAATGCCACTCAACTGCGCTGTCGCCACGACCGATTGTTAATTCGAGCCTCCTATTCTCTACGAGACGCCCTTCGTGCTGTCGAAGCATCCGCTTTCCAACTCTCGCCGATACATCTTTGGAAGCCGAGATCTAACCCCCCGAACTCGATAAACCGGCGTTTCTTAACTCGAGAGAGAAGTGCGATTCCATTCCGAGTGGGCGTTTCAGTCCTCACCTTCCGACTGTGATTCCACAACGGTCTACACTTCTGCCCCTCGTTCCCTTTAAAGGCAACCACCGAAAGCTTCCATGGCGCGTCGGCGGCGGCCGCCTCGTCCTGGCGCGCTCGCCGAGCTCCCGCCGCTCAAGATCCTCAGCCAGATCGCCGCGCTACAAGGGCTGTACTATGCGGTAGCGATAGTGCTGATGCTTTTTACCGTGCTGGTCGCGGGGACCAAGTTCAGCATGGACCTCGTCTTTGGCTGGGATGCCGTGCGCGGCGACACGACACAGGGGTGGCTGATGGGGTTTATATGGGTGTTGAATGGGGGGTTGTTGATGTACGTATACGACCTTGTGCGATCTTTGTCTTCGCCTCCGGGCCTGAAAACATGGGCCAATTTTGCTGACATCCTTTCTTCTGCAACAGGGCTGTCGCGATAGTAGTCCTCATCGGCCGCTCCAAACTCGTGCTCGACTTTGCCCTCTCACAGCACGCCATCCACCTAGTCGTTGTAACGCTATATTCCGGACAACTTCCGCGCCACACAGCGTGGTGGCTGTCGATGACCGCGGCGAGCGCAGTTTCGGCCGCGCTGGCGACGTGGGGCTGTCGCTATCGCCAGTTGAGGCCGATATCATTCGGAGGAGGAGGAGGCGCATCATCTACAGCTGGGGCAGGCGCAGGGGCGAGCAGCGGCGATATTGGTGAGAATGGTATGGACGGAGACGAGGAGCAGGGTTTCTCGCGCGGGAGAGGGCGGGGGAGAGGGAGGGACGGGGCTGGCGAATACGAGATGGCTGATATGAGTAGTGATGCGGTGAGGTAGTAGACGGCATGGGCACGGCCCTGGATAGAACTTGCATGGCTGAAAGCAGTTGTGAGGCGTTGGCGGTTTTGGTCTGCGCATGGCGCGCAGCTTGAAAGTTTTCCAGGGGTTGAATCATCAACAATATTCCCCATCCACCGCCGGCGCAGGCATTGCATGGTTAGCGGTTGCCTTTGGTTCCGATGGCTTTCATCACTTCCCGTGAGCGTGAGTGACGCCGTTCGTTTCAATATCCTTCGAACTCAACTCAACGTAACCCTAACCCTTTTTGGGTCGTTCCTCGGTCAACAACACCCGAAACCAACCGAGGTGGGTGTCTCCACGACAGGGCCAGGGAGCGACCCGCCGATAACGACGATCTTCATGATATCCCGAGGCAGATGCGGGGGAATTCTTCGGTTTTAACGACGGTCTTTGCCTTTGTCTATCTACCACCGAATACGTTAACCATCTGAGATACCGACGACAATGTCGAGGCTTCTTCTGAGACGGCTGCCTTCGAGGGCGTTTGTTTGTGCTCGACCCGCGCAAAGCGTCAGGGCCTATGCCTCAACCTCTCCTGTATCGCAATTCAACTGGGAGGACCCCCTCGGGTCCAAAAAATTGTTGAGTGAGGAGGAATTGGCCATCTCCGAAACAGCTGAGCGGTACTGCCAGGAACGGTTGTTACCACGGGTGCTTCGTAAGCCTCCCCAAACTTGGCTGCATATCGGCCGGCTTGGCTAACGTAGAAACAGAGGCATACCGTGATGAGCATTACGATCCCAAGATCCTTGAGGAGATGGGGGAGTTGGGCCTACTCGGCGCCACCATCAATGGCTACGGCTGTGCCGGAGTTTCAGACGTGGCTGGAGCCCTAATCACCCGTGCGGTCGAGCGCGTCGACAGTGGCTATCGAAGCAGCATGTCTGTCCAGTCATCGCTAGTCATGGGTGCCATCCATGAATTTGGATCGGCAGAGCAGAAGGAGAAATATCTCCCTGACATGGCGAAGGGGAAGGTCATCGGCGCTTTCGGCCTCACCGAACCAAACCACGGTAGCGACCCGGGCTCCATGGAAGCTGTCGCACGCGAGCACCCTCAGAAGGAAGGCTACTATTCGCTCAATGGCTCCAAGACGTGGATCACCAACTCACCTATCGCGGACGTGCTGGTGGTGTGGGCGAAGCTGGCAGATACGGGCAAGATCCGTGGATTCCTGGTCGACCGGAGGCAGTGGTATGTCAAACTCGTGCCCTTTCTTTCCCCTTATGGCTGTCTCGGGAGCAGAATGCTGTCTCGGGAGCCGTTGCGCTCCCAAAACGGCTACTGTGCTCCCGAACTGCTCCCGAGACACTCCAAAAATGAATTATTTGACTGATATTGTTGGTTAGCCCCGCGGGGACCCTGGAGACGCCTGCCATCAAGAACAAGACCGGGCTGCGCGCCTCGATTACCGGCATGATCCACCTCGAGGATTGCCCCGTTCCGAAGGAAAACATGTTCCCCGAGGTGGAGGGCTTGAAGGGACCCTTTACATGTCTCAACAGCGCTAGATACGGCATCGCGCTCGGCGTCATGGGCGCGCTCGAGGACTGCATCGACAGAGCGCGCACATATGCCCTCGAACGGAAGCAGTTCAAGGGCAACCCGCTCGCCAAGTACCAGCTGATCCAGAAGAAATTGGCCGACGCGGCCACCGACGCTGCCTATGGCACTCTTGCGGCCATCCAAGTCGGTCGGTTGAAGGGTCAAGGAAAGGCGACCCCCGAGATGATTAGTATGATCAAGCGCCAGAACTGCGACAGAGCCCTCCACAACGCGCGGGTGTTGCAGGAGATCTTTGGCGGAAATGCTGTTAGCGACGAGTACATGATCGGGCGCCACGTCGCGAACCTCTATGTCACTCAAACCTACGAGGGCCAGAGCGACATTCATAGTAAGTCCAGAGGCCATCTACTAGTACGCAAAAAACGTGGTCTAACATGATATAGGCCTTATCCTGGGGCGAGCTATTACGGGAATCCAAGCCTTCGTATAAGCG
>MU856915.1:0-68804 GCA_033296705.1 Chaetomidium leptoderma | reverse complement strand
AGTTCAACGTTTGTATCCCGTGGAGTACTGGGCATACCGGCTGTTTGGCACGGGGCTTCTGTGTGAGGGGGGGCAGCGGTGTGCTACTTTGTCATGAGGTGTGGTTGGTCATTTGGCAGTTTCCGAGCTCTCGTTTGTAAAGAGAGCACCTAGGGAATTGGTTACACCTGCCTCGCAAACGCACCGAGGCCGCTACTTTGGGAATCCAGGCAGTGATTTAGTTATTGCCCCTGTATTCTGTACATATCCGTATGTTGTTTGCCTTCGACCCAAGATGTGGAGTGGTTGCCAGCCGCCCCAGGCTCAGGTCGCAATGCGATGGCGGGACCGTCCGATAACAGCTGCGCTCCTAAATTGCCTGCAGCCCCGTTAGTCATCACCTACGGTGGCGTCGCGTGAGCAAACGGGCACCCATTGCCAGAGCACTGATTGGCGATTGGGCGCCAAAATCTGACCTCGAACTGATTGTTCTTGCCTGAAAAATTGCTTGGCTCAGCATTGCCCCGGTTCAGCCTTTGGAGTGGGGCCTAAACCGCCTTTGTCGACCCGCCCACCTTCCCCCCCCTCACTTTCCCTCTTGCAACCTAACCTTCGAACTTCGGATTCCGTCACCTTCGTCTTGACATTTCGCACAACGTGCTGACATTCCGCCGGCTGTTTTCTGGTAAGCCCTGACTGTTCCCAGAACTCTTTTTGGCTTTTGCCTATCTGCACCTGACTGTGTTGCCACATTTGTGGCCTGCCGGTCGATTCATTCCGATTCCTTGATTTTCCACCCGCAAATCGCTGACAGCCTTAAATTCAGCAGCGCCCTCGCCTCTCGACGTTGCACTCGCCGTCAACCACATCCCACACATCAACAGACATGGCGCTGAAGCGTATCAACAAGGAACTCACCGATCTTGGCCGGTATGTCCTCCCTGAACCCCATTTCGCTCGCTCGTCGACTTGCTCCGCCGAATCTGCAGGCGCTGAAGTGCCGTCATTCGATCGCGCGCTTGGTGGAGCCAGGCCGGCGGGGTTCTTGACCGCAACCCGGAGGCTGACCGCCGTCGCGGGGATCGAGAGAGGCCCTACCTAGACGTTTTTGTGATCGCGGTTGCTAACTCTTGTTATTGCAGTGATCCGCCCTCTTCCTGCTCTGCGGGGCCGTCCGGCGACGATCTCGTAAGTCCGCTTCTGCACACGTCGCCATGACAACGCGCCACCTCGACACGATTCGATTATATTATTTTCTTTGCTTGCTAACACAGTTCTTTGTCTAGTTCCAATGGCAGGCAACGATCATGGGTCCTGTGAGTCTTCCCCGTGCTAGACCTGCCTCGCCGTGTCCCGGTGTCACCATACCGTCGCACGGCTGTGGCAGCCTCGTCCCCCGCATCATTCGACGCTAACCGATTTCGTGCAGGGTGACTCGCCGTACACTGGGGGTGTCTTCTTCCTTCAGATCCAGTTCCCAACCGACTATCCGTTCAAGCCCCCAAAGGTCCATTTCACGACCAGGATCTACCACCCCAACATCAACGCAAATGGCAGCATCTGCCTCGACATTCTGCGTGACCAGTGGAGCCCCGCGTTGACCATATCGAAGGGTATGTTATTTCTCCGCACGCCCTGTTCATTCTTGATTTTGACAACTGACGTTTTCACAGTTCTGCTCTCCATCTGCTCGATGCTGACGGACCCGAACCCTGACGACCCGCTGGTGCCCGAGATTGCCCATGTATACAAGACGGACCGTACGAAATACGAACAGACGGCTCGCGAGTGGACCCGGAAGTATGCTGTCTAGCACCGCAATGCGGGGTGCGTTGGTTCAACTGCGATGGTCAATCGTACTGGTTTCCGGGCGTCCAAGTGGCGTCCGCGGCCGACTGGGTGTAAACCCTGAGAAGTACACCATCTGGACTGCACGGAGGGTGACGGATTTCCGGGGGGTTGCGGGAAGGGACGAGGGATGTTCGCGGAGTCAATCTTGATACGAGGTCGCTCGGAGAGGTGTTAGGGGTTGGGCATAGGTACCACGCACGGATCGGCAACCGCGCCTTAATGATCCAGGACTGCATTACCTAGCCTGGGAAATCGGAAGGGTTTCGGCCATTGCATGCTTCTTTGACTACCCTCATGACTTGGAACTGGAACATAGCGTGTCACGTTTTCCAAATTGCACTAGACTGCGTTGATAGGAAGTCTGCATCAACTCAAGCTCGCGAGTGACCTTTTGTAGAATTTGTACCGGCCCCGTCGGGTCTGCTTGGTCGTTGGGTCTACGTGATACCAGGCAAACGGAGATGTAGCAGACGTCGGGTTCATCGGCCTTGTCGCACTACCCTCTTCAAAGGCCGGGGGGCCGGAGCCCGGCGTTTGGGCAAATGCATCTGCCCGTAACCTGGCAACACCCGGCCCACGCCGGAAGCAGCTCCGTCGTGTTTTGGGGTGAAGTCCCCGCTTGCGCATCGGATGCGGCACAGCTCTGGAAGTTGGAGACGCCGGGAGCGAGCCGACTGCCGCGTTGATCCCTTCCCCTCTTGTCGTCTGTATTGTATCGTACATACCTGTGCCGTGATGTGTAGCTACGCCGCCCCCATAGGTTTAGTTAGTGTCCGGCTTGGCTTGCGGCTCGCCATCCCGTTGTTCAGGTTGTGGAGTGTCGGGATGTGGAGAGAGGCTCGTAAGGAGGCCAGAGTTGCCCAAGGCGGGACAAGGGGTGTTGTATGACCATAAGTTACACATGGATGTCTCCGTCGAATCCGAAGCAGACACAAGAGACGTTTTTTACTGGGGGTCATGTGATGGCCTGGTTCATGGCCAACCCAGAGGCCTGGTAACTATCCTTATTATACAGCCAGGTCGGCGAACGTGACTGATCGGTTGGCCTGGCCGGCCTGCGCCTACGTCTGTGCCGGCGATCCCGCTGCCTGCGATCTACTCTGGGAGTCTGGGACAGGGGTGGGGCGGTCGGTGACCTTTGAGATGAACGGGACCGTCCATTGCTGGAAGGGCGATTTCACAGAATATCGGGAGGACTTCATGATGAACCCCCGGCCATCGCCGGGAGGCGTTGCGGTTTAAACAATTCTTTTACAGAAGTCTTGAGAATTGGCCGCTTCTCAAAGATACGGGAGTCGGCAGCTCGCCGCCACGCGTCAGAGGTTCGACCGTCTTGGAGAGGCTAGCTAGCTCCGGCTGACGGGTTGGCAAAGCGGTCGGTCTTTCCTCCCATCGCATCACCGAGTTGCGAGGCCTGGATGACAGGATGGCAACGCCGGGCTGAGCATTGAGGCATGACAAAATGCGACGACGTTGGTTGGCACCCGAGGCTGAATCGCCGCTTGTGTGTCAGGATCCTGGACGAAACAGCAATCGCAACGACCGGCCGGCCCCCTGACCGGCCTCGGCCAATCAGCGCCCTTAGGTGGGATGCTGTGGGGTCGTTAAAACCCGGTCTTGGCGGCCACCCCTGCCCGTGAGACTCTGGCCTGTCGAGCCTGTCACGGCTGCCGCCCACTCACACCCAAAACGCAGCGCTTCGCCAGATCGCGCCCGCGGACAGAGAACATGAAGCAAGACTGGGTTTATTCTTTTCGAAAATGGCGCCATTACCCACATTTTATGCCCTGCCCTTCCCGGAGATCGGTCTGATCATTCGGAACACCCCAGCCATCCTCTGCGTGAGCAATGGCGCCAAGAATGAAGAATGGGGAGAGGGGTCCCTGAGTATCACAGAGGTTTTTCTTTTCTATGCTTTAGTTTCTGGATGGAAGAGGCTGATAGATGGTCTGCACATAATAGGTTCTATTTTCGCTGTCGAGACATTGATGTCGTGCGTAATGCTCACAGGCAGGATACACGCCCGTACTTAGCCTTGCGGCGAGGTCGTTGAAGTCAGTCATCTTCGGCATCCCACTGCTGGGAGACCCTTGTTGCCGTTTTTAAACTGGGTCGCTCCCGGAGGTCGGATTGTGGACGGGTGGATCCCATGCAGTGGCGGAGATGGCTCGTTGCCGCAGAGCCCCCAATCTCCCGCCTCAGCAAGGGCTGCATGCAGCGCTTGGGTCGCATCTCGGCAGGGACGTCTGTTTCGACGGCGTGGGAGCTCGTTACTGTAGACTCTCCCCTTCTTGGCATTTCGGGTTTCGTGCTGCTTGCGTGTGCTGCTTCCCCTTGCCATCCTCTCCGCTTCACCTCATCACCATTTTACAGACGACGCGACACACACCCCCTGGAAGGGTTCCACGTCCCCCATTTTGTCCATTGGTACATCCCTCCCTGTGCCACTTCCCGAGTCATTTGCCGATAGGCTCCCCATTCCCTGGACCACGTTTCTTCTCTTCGTTTCTGCACTGTCTTGTCCTGGTGGACTCGCCCCCCCTTTCCTTGCGCTTGGTGACAGAGACAGGCATTGTGGACAGGTATGATCTACACAAATCACCTCATGTTTCTAGATGCTTGATCGCTTGGCGCGTCTCTTAACCAAACCCGCCCCCCCCCGCACCCGCACCCGATCTTCCGGCCTTCCTTTCCTTCCCCTACCTACCCTGCCGTCTTCTTCGTTGGTGCTGTGCATCTTTCAAGGTGCTTGGTTGCTGACCATCACCGCCTCGCGCCCGTGGCAAATGCAGGCTCCATATTCATTCCTTAGTATTCCTGTTTGACCGATTCTCTTTCTCGACTCTCATTTTAGATGGGCCTCATTCGCCGATTCAGCAGGTTCTGATTCCGCACCACCACCACCACGCATTGGTTTTCGTCGCCGCTTTAATCGCCGGGTTGTTGGAGTTGGAAGGGTTTCGGGCATCGACCGCCCACTGGAGGGCTCAAGACGAGACGAGCAGTCGCGAATAAGAGACCAATATCTCTCAGGAGGTTTTTGGAGGGAACATAAGTTTGGGAATCGCGACGACAACACGGACGCCCGACATGGCGGGCTACGGAGGATACGATGGCTACGGCGGCAACCGGAATAGCTCGGGGTCACTCAAGCAGTCGGAGAGGTCAAGATGGACGCCGCTCACACGCATGTTGCTGTCGGGTGAAATGACACAGGAGAGGCAAAAGGAGTTGACTCCCCGGGAAAAGTTCGACCGATGGATGGTGAACGAAGGCTACCGCCGAATGTAGGTCTTTTTTTTGGTTGGTTGGTTTTGCATCGCCATATACTGATGGAAGCTAATTTGGTTTCTCTCGCAGTTTCGTCTTTGTGTTTATGATCCTCCACGCCGTCGTCTTTTCCTTTAGCTTCGTCCACTACGCGCTCAAGGACAGTCTCCAAATTGCCCGGGATACCTTTGGGCCGACATTCATGATCGCCCGCGCGTCGGCGCTTGTTCTCCACGTCGACGTCGCCCTCATCCTCCTCCCCGTCTGCCGCACGCTCATCTCGCTAGCGAGAAAGACACCGCTCAACGGCATCATCCAGTTTGACAAGAATATCACCTTCCACATCACCACCGCGTGGTCCATCTTCTTCTTCTCCTGGGTTCACACGATTGCCCATTGGAACAACTTTGCCCAGGTGGCAGCGAAAAACAACCTGGGTTTCTATGGATTCTTGCTCGCCAACTTGGTGTCGGGGCCCGGCTGGACGGGGTACGTCATGCTGATCGCCCTGACCGGCATGGTGATCACCTCGGTCGAGAAGACGCGCCGCGCCAACTACGAGCGGTTCTGGTACACGCACCACATGTTCATCGTCTTTTTCTTCTTCTGGTCCATCCACGGCGCCTTCTGCATGATCCAGTCCGACTTTGCCCCCTTCTGCACCTCGCTCGGCACTTCGGCCATCGGCGTCTTCTGGCAGTACTGGATGTACGGCGGCTTCGCCTACCTCGCCGAGCGTATTGCTCGCGAGGTCCGCGGCCGGCACACAACCTACATCTCCAAGGTCATCCAGCACCCCAGCAACGTGTGCGAGATCCAGATCAAGAAGGAGCACACCAAGACGAGAGCCGGGCAGTACATCTTCTTCTGCTGTCCTGCCGTGTCTCTGTGGCAGTATCACCCGTTCACCTTGACCAGCGCGCCGGAGGAGGATTACATTTCGATCCACATGCGTGTCGTGGGCGACTTTACTCGGGCGGTTGCCGAGACCCTCGGCTGCGAATTCGACAAGAAGAAGGGCGAGTCGTCCAAGGTCGTTGGCGTCAATCAGGACAACGATGAGGTGGACCCGGCCCTACGACGGGTTCTCCCCCGTGTCTACATCGACGGGCCGTTTGGATCAGCATCCGAGGACGTGTTCAAGTACGAGGTTGCGATGCTGTGTGGCGCTGGTATCGGCGTGACGCCGTTCGCTTCCATTCTCAAGTCGATCTGGTACCGGATGAACTACCCGCAAAAGAAGACACGGTTGAGCAAGGTTTACTTCTTCTGGATCTGCAGAGATTTCGGGTCGTTTGAGTGGTTCCGCTCCCTGCTACTCGCCATCGAGGCGCAGGATGTGGACAACCGCATCGAGATTCACACCTACCTGACGGCAAAGATCAAGGTCGACGACGCGACAAACATCATGATCAACGATGCCAACGCCGACAAGGATACGATTACCGGTCTGCGGTCGCCGACCAACTTTGGCCGCCCCAACTGGGATATGATTTTCCGAGGTGTCAGGAAACTGCATACTCCTTCCGAGGCTGGTGTGTTTTTCTGCGGTCCCAAGGGTCTGGGAAGCACATTACATATCTTCTGCAACAAGTACAGCGAGCCTGGGTAAGTTGTAGTCCCCCAAACATGGGTTAACTGTGTGCTGGTGCTAATCAATGTGTTCAGGTTCAACTTTGTCTGGGGCAAGGAGAACTTCTAATCGATATCGAATCTCTTTTCGCCTCCTTGCCATTTGAGATGCGGCTCCCTTCCTCGCCAGGCAGCCGGAGAGCTAGCCTCAAATATTTTGCTCGCCATATCTAGTCAGGGCGCGGGACGCCAACAACGGGGCCGAACTGTGTCCTTCTCTTGGATATCGTGACATCCTTGGCCTCTCGGGTTCAAAACAACAACAGCCTGCGGCACCCTGGCGGCCGTCTATGGCCCATGCCACGTTGATACCGAGCGGCGGCTCACCATCCAGTCACGGCGACCATGCAGGGGAGGCGAAGGGAGTGTGCCCTAAGTCGATGGCACAAACAACCAAAAACCTCCCACTTTCTGATCACTACTTCCCGTCCACATTTCAAAGCATATATCGATTCCCCGGCTACCTTTTTCTGTTTCTTAATGCATGTTTGGGTCACGGCTTAATAGATGCTGGATCATTCCTCCTAGCAAGGGAGCAGCACGCACCAGCGTTCTTGGTACATATCTGATTTTAAATACCTACATTGTATTTACTTGACACACTTGGTGCAATGTAATTGATATGCAGAATTGGCTACATCATATCATGCCTGTTAGATTGCAAACACGAGTCGGGCGAGTGAGTCTGTTAATACTCTGATCTCGCACCACATCTGGAGACGGTAGCGCTGTTTTGGAGCCATATATATCCTCTTGAATGCGTGTTCAACCGTGACCCTTGCCCGTGACCCGACATGGGGTTTAATTGCCCCACTTTATTTCGCGGCAGGGCGCGTCGAACGCCCTGCGCCAGTCGCGTTAACTAAACTTCACCCCAAACCATTTCGTGACATCACGAAGCGACTTGGGCGCACCGTTTCCATCAATCCTTTTCTCGCACAACCTACCGATCAACAATACTTCTCCAGCAAATTCCAGAAAAGGTTGGCCTACGAGATTACCGTACCCCGCGAAAAGCAGCAAAGATGGGAATCAAAAACCTCTTCTCCATCATCAAGGAGGAAGCTCCAGAGGCCATCAAGGAAGGCGAGATCAAGAACCAATTCGGCCGCAAGGTTGCGATTGTAAGTCACACAGCGCGCAGCCCATCTTCATTCTTTTGCTGACACATTTTAGGATGCGTACGGAACCCCATCAATAACCCGATTTATTTGCTTTCCCTGCCTAACAGATCAATAGTTCGATGAGCATCTACAGCTTCCTCATTGCCGTGCGATCCGATGGCCAACAACTCACGAATGAGAGCGGCGAGACCACATCGCATTTGATGGGCATGTTCTACCGCACACTTCGCATGGTCGACAACGGAATCAAGCCGCTCTACGTCTTTGATGGCGCCCCGCCGAAGCTCAAGTCCGGGGAACTGGCCAAGCGGTTCCAGAGAAAACAAGAGGCGACCGAGGGACTCGAGGAGGCAAAGGAGACGGGAACGGCCGAGGACGTGGAAAAGTTCTCGCGCAGGACGGTGCGCGTCACAAGGGAGCACAATGCCGAATGCCAGAAGCTGCTCAAGCTGATGGGCATCCCCTACATCGTCGCGCCGACAGAGGCCGAGGCGCAGTGTGCGGTGCTGGCGCGCGCCGGCAAGGTCTACGCCGCCGCCAGCGAAGACATGGATACCCTCTGCTTCGACACTCCGATCCTGCTGCGCCATCTTACCTTTAGCGAGCAGCGCAAGGAGCCTATCCAGGAGGTTCATATCGACAAGGTCTTGGAGGGTTTGAACATGGAGAGGAAACAGGTGAGTCCCTCCGGCCGCACCTTCCACCTAACCAACCGCCACAGCATGCTGATTCTTGGTCACTTCCAGTTTGTCGACCTCTGCATCCTGCTCGGCTGCGACTACCTCGACCCGATCCCCAAGGTTGGCCCGACCACAGCGCTGAAACTGATCCGAGAGCACGGCACGCTCGAAAAGGTAGTCGAGTTTATGAAGAACGATCCCAAGGCCCGCTACACGATCCCCGACGACTGGCCGTACGACGACGCGCGCGACCTCTTCTTCTCGCCCGACGTGCGGCCGGCCGACGACCCGCTGTGTGATTTCAAGTGGGACAAGCCCGACATGGACGGACTGGTGAAGTTCCTCGTGCACGAGAAGGCCTTCTCGGAGGACCGCGTGCGCGCGGCCGGCGCGCGCCTCGAGAAAAGCCTCAAGAGCTCGCAGCAGGCGCGCATCGAGGGTTTTTTCAAGGTGCTGCCCAAGACGGACGCGGAGAAGGCGGTGCACAAGCGCAAGCTCGAGGAGCAGCATGAGGCTAAGAAGAAGAAGCTCAAGGAGGAGAAGAAGGAGAAGGCCAAATCCAAGGCGAAGCCGCGTGGGACTGCTTAATAGCGCCCCAAATTCGGCTGAACACCAACGGTTTCCGAACGACGGGCTTTTTCTACCCATATGATTTGCTTTTGGGACGCATATTTGCTTCAATTTTTTTGCTTTGCACAGACAGGCGAATGGTTGGCTCGGCGTTGGTGTTTGGGTGGCGGTTCAGAGCCTCAGGCTACGGAGGGGTACGGAAACAGATATCACAATGAGAGGTATTGCTGCCCTCGGGTTTTGCGACAGACAGACAAGGACCTTTTCTTTTTTGCAACTTCATCTCAGTGCAAAGCTCGTGGTGTTGCTTGGCATTGCCAGCGTGTCCCATCATCGGTGTCGGCGCACCACTTCCTTCCCCTCTCGCGAAGATTCGACCCTCCCATGCGAGTCGCGTGCGTGTCCACCGTCGTCGCAGAAAGTGACAGGGGTGGTAGGCATTTGCCTCGGCTCGTCAGGTCGAGTAATCCGGCACAAGGCCATTGGCCCAGGCATGCATGCCACTGCATGACATCAGCCGAGGACCGTTGTCAAGCAGCCGACGCTTCTGTCACATGCATGCAGCCCGCCCGGAATTGGCTGCCCCTCCAAATTCTTGTCTTTTGGAGGGCTGTCATGTCGCTGCACAAGAGACAGCCATGTCGAGTCCTGCGATGCAATGCAGGACGGCGAGCAATAGACAGTAAAAGTTAAAAGCGCAGAGTCAGACGATATGCAGCAGCTTCTCGGCCCGTCATCTCCCCACAACGCACTCCCCAAACCCGAGGTGTAAGCGCATGCCGGCTCGGGCGGCGTTGTGGCCGGGAAAGGAAATCGCAGCGAAGGGGACAATCTGGTCTCGCCGATTCTTCCACTTCTACCCCATACTTTGGCGCGCCTGAGGACGGATTTGGTTGCCATGTGCAGCCAGTTAATTACCACGGATTGGTTGTGCCCAAGACGCTGGTGCATGTGCCCCGGATTTTGGCCATTGCAGAGTGCTACTGCGTACTGTCGAGGTTCGCATGCATGTGATTGCGTAGGATCCGTCCAAACCTGGTCCTTGGATGAATGCGGCCCTTTAATGGAACGGGCCCTCCCCTCCAAGAAACTGCAGGTTCCTGTCCCATTCATCTCTTACATTCCTTCTGCACCTCCCGCGCTCCCTTTCATCTCTAGTCTCGGGAACCTCCTTCACACATCACATCAGTCGCCATGTCCAAGACATTTAAGCAAAGCGACGTCGCGTCGAACAACAAGGCCGATTCCCTGTGGATCGTGGTCGACGGCGACGTCTATGATCTCACCAAGTTTCAAGATGACCATCCGGGTACGCAGTCATAGAAGGCGCAATACAAACTCCCAATTTCCCACGGCTACTGACGAGATGTGCGGATGCAGGCGGCAAGAAGATCCTTCAAAGAGTCGCGGGCAAGGATGCGTCCAAGCAGTTCTGGAAGTACCACAACGAGGGCATCCTTAAGAAATACCATAAGCAACTGCATATCGGCTCGCTAGACACCAAGCCCAAGCCCGCAGCCCCTCCCGCGCCCGCACCAGCCCCCAAGAAGGAGGCGCCTAAGGCTGCTGCTGCTGCCGCCGCCGGCCCCGCCGAGGAGGCCGAGGCTCTCGAGCCTTTTGGCCAGCAGATTCCGTTTTCCGACCCCAGCTGGTACCAAGGCGTAAGTACATTCATACCTACCTACCCCTTGCATAGCTTCGGGGGCAAAGGGACAAATCATTGATTCTAACCACTCCGTGCGTACAGCACCACTCCCCTTACTTCAACGAGACGCACGCCGCCCTGCGGGCCGAGGTCCGCGAGTGGATCGATACCGAAATTGATCCCAATGTCACCGAGTGGGATGAGAAGAAGGAAGTGCCTGCCGAGGTGTACAAGGAGATGGGCCGCCGCGGCTACCTGGCCGGGCTGCTGGGCACCAGCTACCAGAAGGACTACGTGCAGAACGGCATCAAGTCGGTCCCCCACGACAAGTGGGATCTCTTCCACGAGATGCTGCTCACGGACGAGCTCAGCCGCACCGGCTCGGGTGGTTTCGTGTGGAACGTCATCGGCGGCTTCGGCATCGGCTGCCCGCCGCTGGTCAAGTTCGGCAAGAAGCCGCTGGTGGACCGCATCCTGCCCGGCATCCTCGCCGGCGACAAGCGCATCTGCCTGGCCATCACGGAGCCCGACGCCGGCAGCGACGTGGCCAACCTGACGTGCGAGGCCAAGCTGAGCGAGGACGGCAAGCACTACATTGTCAACGGCGAGAAGAAGTGGATCACCAACGGCATCTGGTGCGACTACTTCACCACGGCCGTGCGCACGGGCGGGCCCGGCATGAACGGCGTGTCGCTGCTGCTGATCGAGCGCGACCAGGGCGGCGTGTCGACGCGCCGCATGGACTGCCAGGGCGTGTGGTCGAGCGGCACCACCTACATCACCTTTGAGGACGTCAAGGTGCCCGTCGAGAACCTGATCGGCAAGGAGAACCAGGGCTTCCGCGTCATCATGACCAACTTCAACCACGAGCGCATCGGCATCATCATCCAGTGCCTGCGCTTCTCGCGCGTGTGCTACGAGGAGTCGGTCAAGTACGCCAACAAGCGCAAGACGTTTGGCAAGAAGCTCGTCGAGCACCCCGTCATCCGCCTCAAGCTGGCCCACATGGCCCGCCAGATCGAGGCCAGCTACAACTGGCTCGAGAACGTCATCTACCAGTGCGAGAAGATGGGCGAGACCGAGGCCATGCTGCGTCTGGGTGGCCCCATCGCCTCGCTCAAGGCCCAGGCCACCGTCACCTTTGAGTTTTGCGCCCGCGAGGCCTCGCAGATCTTTGGCGGCCTGTCGTACTCGCGCGGCGGCCAGGGCGGCAAGGTCGAGCGCCTGTACCGCGACGTCCGTGCCTATGCCATCCCCGGCGGTAGCGAGGAGATCATGCTCGACCTGAGCATAAGGCAGAGCATGAGGGTGGCCAAGATGCTGGGTATGAAGTTGTAAGATAAAAAAAAATACGATCCTGTCATGTGGGGAGGAAATGAATGGGTCGGGGAGACATTTTTTGGGTGGGGGAAGTCGAGGTTGGGTAATTTGTACGACCACTGTTTATCTGGCCTGCATTTTCCATTTTTCCCCGGGATTTTCCTAATTTCCCAAGTGGCCCCCATCTTTGGGTCACTTTTTCTCGTTTCATTTTTGACTATAGGGCAAGAATAGCATCGCCGACGATAAATTGGCCGGCGTAGAGGAATGATAGAGATATCTTATATATCAGTTGCTCCCATTTTCCCTGCCTCCTCCAGCCTCTGGCCCGCGCCTTGGGACATAAGCTAAGTGGTTCCAGTAGTCTCATCGCTCTGTGCCCTTTTCGTCTTACCTGTTGACCTTGTGTGGAGGTTTGATCCGAGTCCCACTGCCACGCGGAACCGTGATGAAGATGATGTGTTGCGCTATGACACTCTGTTTGAATCGTCAACTGGAAAGAACTCCAGGGGCCGGAACGCAGTGGAGACGGAGGGGTGCTATTGGAAGGCAAAATCAGAAGAACACAGGTAAAGGTGTGGCAAAGTAGAGATTGGTGTGGATGACAAAGGGGCTCTTCGTTGCTACCGTGCCTGTCTCGGAGTTAATTTTGTCGAGCTTTTGTGGCAGCGTTGAGATAGACTGGGAAGGGCTTTCTAGAAACACTGTCTGCAGCTTGCTTTCTGCCCTGGTCTGCTTCTCTCCTACAACCCCAAACGCTTAGCAGGCAGTACAAGCCAACAGATAGACGAAGTCCAGAAAGCTCGCCAGCACGTCGAAAATTCTATACTCTAACTCGGTTTACAGATGCAGCCCTTTGTAGACCAACCAAGTGATATGTTGAGCGGCTGTTAAAGTAGTAGAAGGGGTATATATGTTTCAATCCACTGTCCTGGGCACGGGAAACCAACACAATAATTTAACTCATCATTCTTCTCTCGCCTCTATTTCCAGAGGTCTTTTATTTTATTTCCCATTTCACCACTGTAACAACCAAGATGACAGAAAAAGAGGCTGTTGCGATAAACAAAGCGGAGAAACGGGAGAAAAGAGTGAGAATGAAAAGAGCAAGGATGGGAGGGGAAGGACAAGAGAGATAAAACAAAAGGGAAACGGCCTGGGGCACAGGGCTACGCATATGGTGGAACGAGGCTATACGTACTGGAAGATGTTAGCGACTCTGATCAAGCCTGGCTGTACGGGAATGACGAGAGCGTTGGCTTGAGTAGCTCAGAAATAGAACAATGTAGGTGATTGGTTATAATCATTACAGCTGTGTTCATAAACAGCCTCTTGAGAGGATCATCAGGTAGGAAGGAAATGTTGGACAAGAAGAGAGAAATCGTACCTTTTGTAGCAGCCAAGAGATATAAGAAAACGAGAGTTGACAGGCGAGAAATAGCTCCGGGGAAACGTAGTTTACGGGAATAGATCTAGGGATGCACACTGGCAGATGTTAGCAAATCTATGTAGTACCGATAGAGCAACGACGATGATTTGGTTTTTCGTATAGTCAGAAATAGAACAATGTAGGTGATTTGTAGTAATCATTACAGCTGTTCAGAAACAGCCTCGTAGAGAATTCATCAGGTGAGAAGGAAAGGGTCGGAGAGAAGAGCAAGATCGTACCTTTTAAAGCAGCGTATCGGCAAAGGTGACTCGTCGAGCAACGGCCTCTGATGAAACGGCAATCCGCCATGCTAGGTTAGGGACACGCTAGGATATGTCAGCGGGGCTGAAGAAGGGGCAATGGAGAGAGACGGAGAGTGATGTGGTATAAATCAGAAATAGAACAATGTAGGTGATTGGTTGTAATCATAACAGCTGTTCATAAACAGCCTCGTAGGAATCATCATCTGGGAAGGAAATATGGAAGGAAGGGGGTAGCACATACCTTGCGCAAGCAGACGAAGGAGGCCGCATGATGAAGCAACGAAACCCCGAACCGCCTTGGTTGTACGGTTTTCCCATTCTCCGAGACGGCTAGCCAAGCTGTCTTCTGCTATATGTACACGGCCCGCAGCAGGCCACGCTTGAGGCCCCTTACGCGGCATCGGGATCTGCGGAGACAGGGTCGACAATAATGCCGTACTTTTCCTTGAGTCTCTCTCGCCTCCGCTCCTCATAGCCCGGCGGCCGGATACCTAGGTGGAGGCGTGTCAGTCGTGGTCGAGGGGAGCTAGCAGGTTGCCAGTCACGGGTACTCACCTCTGCCCTCTCCAATCTCGGCAATTGTCTCCTCGATCGGCCTCCTCCTGCGCATGCGCAGCATCTCTTTCCGCTCGTACTCGTCCACCTCTGGGCGGTTTAGAAACCCCTTCAGGGTGCCGCCCGTAAACTCGTATGCTGCCAGGACAACGGCCGTGGCAGCGCCGTAGCCGATGATGCGTGGGATGCGTCCAGCTGTGGCGGGGCGGCCGATTGTTAGCCTCGTCGAGTGCCAAAACAAGAGTCGTGGATGTCCCTACTTTTAAGACCAAGGACGGCGCCTGCAACAAAGCCACCGATGCCGTCGTTCACGTAGTCCTCCTTCTCGCGCAGGTTCGCAGAAGCAAGGCGGGTGAACTCGAAGGCGCCGCCGACGGCAGCTGGGAGGGCAAGTCAGCAGAGCACGGCACGGGACGACAGGGGGCGGGTCGCGCGGAATGAAGAAGGCATACCAAAGGTCGCGATGATGCCGCCGTTCCTGGTGAAGGTGGTCCAGGGCCCGACGTTCGTCTTTGCGAGCGAGTTCTTCACGGCGGCGAAGAGAAGACCGCCGCCGCCGAACACCATGCCGTGGTAAAGGCCAGCGTGGATGGCATCTTTGGGATGGTAGTGGTCGTCCCCGGTCGGCGCCATGTTGCCGGCTGGTGGTGGTAGTGTTGGAGGAGCGCTGGGCTGTTGAGGGCAGAGAGGAGTTTGAAGGCGATTGACGATTGTCGGTTAATTGACGGTTCAAAATGGAGCCGAAAGCTCGGGCGCTGTGGGTTAGAACAGCTCGCAATTGGAGGTATTTGATTGGCTCGAGCATGGTAATCTAGTGGGGCTAGCTTCACAGGCCGTCTTTGTTACCTCGTCGAACTCGACGAAGGTGAGCTGATCCAAAAGTCTGGACAATTACCTAGGCAGGACTATCACCGTTTTTTTGTCTCGCTATCCGAAACCTCCACTGTTTGCAAGTACAAGTTTTGTGAGACAAGATGTTGTTCCAAACTGAGGCTTAGTCCGCCCTTGCGACCGGTAGGCTCGGCGACAGCTATCCCCAGGAGGCGTCATCACTGGCCGGACGGGAGCTCCCTCCTAGGTACCAACAAACAGGCGATGGCATCGATGGCATCGATGGCAGGCAAGACGATTCGTCAAACTTGCATATACTACACCTTGTCCACTTCTCGACGATAGCGAAAAGGAACCTGTTCAATCTCCGTCTTTCAAGTACCAGAAACGGCGGGACTACGGTATCTCTCCAGTCGAGCGGCGTACATGTACCTAACTCGGCAAGGTACTGTACGAATACAGAATACAGAATACTCCGGACGGCACCCAGATTCCAGCCCACCCAAGTCGGTGGTCCAGCATATCGATTATCGACCCCTCGGTCATCGCCATTCTCACCTTCCTCTGCCGATTCCATTGCGGTTTGTGCTTGACCTGCCGCTCATAATCCACAAGCACAGTTTGCTCAAACCTCGCAACGATAATCCAGTCAGTCACAACAACGCTTGCAGTGTGCACGCAGCGCAGTCCCACCCCGCATTGGGCTCTCGTGCGCTTCTTGTTCCATCGGTCCACCACCACCACCCCGGGCGAACAAGGCAAACAAAATAATCCTCACCTACCCTCCCAGGGCCTTCCTTCATTTTTAGTCTTGAGAACGATAGACAAAACCACTGAATCCGCAAGCATCCTCTGGCGTGTCGGAGTCAAAAAGTAAAACCCCCTCTACCCCCACTCTGTTCTCGTCTTCCACTCGCCCTCCCTCCTGCCATCACCAACTTTTACTTTCTCTTCCATTCCCACTCGCTCCCCGCCAATGTCTATCGATCAAGTTGCAGCCCGGATTGCAGGGTTGATTCTTGACAATTTATCGACTCTTACTGACTCGCCCTCGCCAGTGGTGCAGGCTACCGAGACAAGAGCAGCCAGAAGAGGTGAGAACTCTGTCTCACCAACCATCTCCCGTCACCCAGAAACTCATCGGCATCTAGGCGGGCGCCTGGCCTCCCGGCTCGTTCAGGATTGGTTTGCTGGCCTCCCGGTGCACGAGAAGCAGGATCTACCCCCCAGCCCTCTTTTACAGGATGGAACGAGCAAGCCACCAGCCGAGTGCCCTTCACTGCGCGTGTTCCCTCCTCGCCCCAACGCGGGTTCTGACCACGACCTCATGATCATCGGGTCACAGAGCTATGACGAGACACACGATCCGGATGGCCGACGCAGGTCCTTGCTCTCCTGCATGTGCAGGTACTGCCGTTACCACTTCGTCTTCCACTTCTATCCTCCTGGCCACGAGGAGACCACGGCGCATTTACAACACCATTTCCGTGTCGAGGAAGCAGAATGGCACACTGCCTCGGAACCTGCACTTTCCCAGCCTTCTAAACAGAATCCCGTCCAGGGCCGGTTCCAATATGTCTGCACTCTCTGCGGCATCGCTATCCAGCTCGAGATATCTTCGCCCCGGCTGGATCCAGCGTGGATCAAGATGATCATGGACGAAAACAGGATCAAGGAAAACCTCAGAGTTGCTCGAGAGCAAGACTCGGCACGTTACGCTGAGATCACCCCCGAGAAATTGGCACACCTATCGACGACGGCTGCCACCACTCTGAACATGTACCTCAAGAATATCCTCGACGACGACGGTACAGGAGACCGTAAGCGGATCTCTACCCGCAACAAGACCTTTCTGGTGCAGTTTGGCCGGGACTGCGACCCCATCTTTCGTTACCTAGGATTCGAGGAGGATCACGATCAGAACACCGGAGAGTCTTATTGGCTACCTCCGCGGTTGCCGCCTCAGGAAGGCAAAACGCCCGTTGGCTCGCTCAGGGCTTTTCATGAGGATGTGAGGAGCGAGGTGCAGAACCTTCTCGATGACAAACCACCCGTCAGCGGGCAGCCCGTCGTCAAGCCCATCTCGGCCCGGGACCAACTCGAGAAGGCACTTGGGTGTGACAAGAGCCACCGTTGTGTGAGCACGCTACCCATCCTTGACAATGAGGCCCGACATTTTACAACTTTGGGCACACCGGTTGATGCGGACGATGCCATGCTCAAATTTGCGTACAACAGGCAGGTCGAGGTAGACCCAGAGCATACAACAACCTACCTGGAAGCACTCGGCACCCTCTCGACTCGCCGCTCCGAGGAACTCCAAATGTTTGTTTTCACTCACCAGGAGTTGCTCGCCAAAAGGCAGAAGGAGACTGCCGCTGGTGCGCCCGTTGCCGGTCCGATCGAGAAAGCATACGCTCATTTTGGTCTCACGAGGGCCTGCCCTGAGCAGCCGTCATACTTCACCCGTGTCTACAGGACATACAGAGACCAGTCTCCCGCACAAAAATCAGATCATCGTCTCGCCTTGCTCGAGATTGGGAGGGACCGGAATAGCGAAGAAATCCGGAACGAGGTCTTTGGAAAGCCAATGGAATTGTCAGAAGCCTGCAACCTCCTTCGAGTGGAACCGGAATGGCCAATGGACAGCATCGCCGTCACGGCACAGAGTGTAGCCTCGGTGAGTCTAGCACCATTGCGACTCGCGTTTTTCCCTAACCAAGCGGAGTGCTGACTGCCCACAGGAGTTGGACTTGGACCATCTCGATCTCCTCCTTCTGGCCCTCGACGCAATCTCCCTCCATCTACCGGCAGATGACCCCAACCGCCCCGCCTTCGAAGGTGTTCTGGCCGAAATACGTTCCAGCCGTCAATCCCAGTTTATTTCGGCGGGGACTGGCCAAGCGGGCGCCGTGACCTCTGTCGTCAACCGCTCCCCTGAAGTTGCGGATGGGGATTTGCCCGTCGGCCTTGCTAACCTTCGCAATACCTGCTACCTCAACAGCATACTCCAGTACTTCTACTCCGTCAACGCCGTCAGGAACCTCGCCGTGAATTCCGACTTACCCGCCTTGGAACCAACGGAAGCGAACCTCAGCAACGTTCTGCGCACCGGCAGTAACAGCAGCAACAACCCGAGCCAGAGCCAGTCTGACCTTGAGACCGGCAGGGCCTTCGTTGGTCATGAATGTAAGTCTTTTATCTATCGGGTCGGCTTGGTGGGTGGTTTGGGCCTGAGGCTGACCTCGGCTATCTAGTCACGCGCGAGCTGAGCACCCTGTTCCGTGCGCTGGATGCCACTGGGGATAGCTCAATCCCGCCTCGCCAACGCCTCGCCAATGCTGCCTTGCTACGGCCAGAGAAGCTGCGTCCCAGGTCGGCAGACCTTAAGGCTGCTCCAGGTGCAAGCGACAGTGATGCGCCACCATTGCCACCACGGGCGGGCGAGAGCTCCGTCTCAAAAGTCCCCGATGCACCTATGGTGGAAGCCGAGAAATGCGAAACCGCTAGTTCTGGAAGCTCGCAGACGCTGATCAACCAGCCTGACGGAGAAGACCCGCCGATTGCCACACCTGAATCCGATCAGGCCGCTGAGAAGGGCGACGCCATGACGGTGGATGGCCCTGCGGAACAAGCACCGTCTGACCCTACTATCGGTGGCCCGAGTGAAGAGGAACCGGAGATGTCAAAGCTCACTATCGAGGAGCTGGCCGCAGAGCTTGACAAGCCCAATGTTGGATCTGATCAGATGGATGTCGATGAGGTCATGGGGAACGCCATTGACCATCTGCGAGCAGCCTTCAAGGTTTCTAGCCTTGGCGCTTCCGATGCAGCGCCCGATCCCATCGAGCAGGCTTTCTTCTCGACCTTCGTTGACAACCGGAAGAAGATCGGCGAGCCAGATTGGAATCGGACCAGCAGATCGGACCGCTGGGTAACAGCGTACCCGGCCCAGTCAGGGACCCGGGACCTATACGATGCCCTGTCCAACTCATTCGACCTCGAGCCACTGCCGGGCGACCTCCTGTCTTTTACGACGATTGAACGGCCCGCGCCGCATTTCCACATTTGTATCCAACGATCTGACGGCGTGAGGAAGAATTCCAACCCCATCACCATCCCGGAGACGTTGTACCTCGGCCGCTTCATGCATACTGGGGCCACCCAGTCTCAGCTTTTCAGGGAAAGGAAGCGTAGATGGGACATCAAGACGAGATTGAACGAGATAGCAACCACAGCGGTCAACAAGGGGCCTGAAACAGCCAAGGCCGAATCACAGATTCCGGGCCGTCCTTCGAACCCTAGTTCACAGTACGATGACCTCACCGAGGAGGAGGTTGATGGATTTCTGGTCATAGGGGGCCTGGATCTACAAACTCAAGTCTCATCCTCCTCCGTGTCCAACACTGCGGATGGTCAAGCGATTTCAAACGGTCCTGCTCTTAGTGCGGATTTGAAGCAGCTGTTGAGCAAACACGGGGTTGCGGAACCTGAGTTTCCCCAGATGGGCGCTATCGAGCCGCCACAAAAGAGAAACGAAGGCACGGCTCTACCGCCGTCTAACCTTTATGGGTTTTGGGAGAAGTTCACCTTTGAGGAGAATGAGGAGAGGAAGCGTCTGATCGCCGAGCGAGATCAAATCTTCAACGGCTCCCACGACGTCGCCTACCGTCTCCACGCTGTCGTGTGCCATGCGGGCGCCACCGCCTCCGCCGGCCACTACTGGGTGTGGATCCACGACTTTGAGCGCGATGTCTGGCGCAAGTACAACGACACCACCGTCTCGGTCCACCCGGCCGAGTTCGTCTTCGGGGAGCTCAACACGAAGGGCGAGCCGTACTACCTCGCCTATGTCAAGACCGACGAGGTCCAAAACCTCGTCAGCATCCCATGCCGCCGGCCGCTCACGCCGCCGCCCGTACCGCCGCGCCCGCGATCGGCTCAGGACACTGTGATGGCCGATGCGGATGACGCCGTGGTCACCAGTGTTGAGCACCTTGAGAATGCGGAGATGCTGCCTCCTGCGTACGCCTCTGCCTGAAACACCCTCGCGCACGCTTTGACACCGTTAAGTTGAAGGCTGATGCGGGGAGACCTCGCCTGCACTGGGCTGGGCGTGGAACGGGTTGGGGCCTTGCTGGGGGCCTGGCGGAGACCAAGAGGTACCGGATCATGTAGCGTTAATTCCGTATCAACTTGGTGCCTGGATCTTCTTTCCCCTTCAATATGTGAATCGAACCTCCGATAATAGGAAAAGAACAAGTTCTGCTCTAACCACCATACCTTAAGCTCCGAAAGCACTTGGCCCCTTGATTGTGTAAGTCATCGAGATTCTAGCTGTGTAGGTCCCCTAGCTTAGAACGACTATAGTGAATGTGCTAAGTTTGGCCCACTCGAGCACAACCTCGTTCTGATGGTAGATAATGACGGCCAGATTTTACAGTGTAGCAATTTATTGTATTACAGTAGTTATTTACCCTGCGCCGACCCTCAAAGCCCAGCAAACCGTAGAGATCCTCATTCCCAATAGCAAACAATCCCTTTCCCACCGAAAAACCCACCAGCCAGCTAGCTAAGCATGGTAGCAGCTAATCACTCTTCTTTACTCCCCAAAACTACAAGGCCTTGACACTTTGAAAGAAGGGATTCGCCAACAGCTTGCCATCGGCCCCAACCATCTCCTTCAGCCGCGTGACCATCTCCTCCTTGGACATGGTCCCGGCCCGGACCTCGTCTTTCCAGCGGACGAGCACGTCCTTGAGGAGGGCACTACCCTCCTCAACGTCGCGCTTGCTGTACTCGACTGCGGCACCGGCAGCGGCACCGGCGGCATTGCTACTACCCTCCTCGTCACCGTCGTGCTTGCTGCTGGAGGTAAAGTCCTCGAGCTCGTCGGCCTTGCGCTTGGCCATGCGGACGACCTTGTCCGGGAAGCGCACCAGCTCGGCGACGTGGATGCCGAAGCTCTGGTCGCAGACGCCCGGCTCGACCTTGTACAGGAGGGTGACCTCGCGCTTCTCGTCCTTGTTGGTCTTGCTGGTGGTGGTGGTGGTGGTGGTGGAGAAGGAGGAGTCGGTCCCGCTGATGTGGGCCGTGACATGCAGGTTGCGGACCTGCGGGTACTGGTCGGCCAGGGCGGTCAGCTCGTGGAAGTGGGTGGCGAACAGGGCGAAGCAGCCGATCTCCTTGACGATGTGCTCCGAGATGGCCCAGGCGAGGCCGAAACCGTCGTAGGTCGACGTGCCGCGGCCCAGCTCATCGATAATGATCAGGCTCTCGGCCGTGGCTGACTTGAGGATGTTGGCCGTCTCGAGCATCTCAGCCATGAAGGTCGACACGCCCTTGAGCTGGCTGTCGCTGGCGCCCACACGCGCCAGGATGCTGTCGAAGAGGGTCAGCTCGGCTGAGGTGCAGGGGACGAAGCAGCCGATCTGCGCCATCAGGGCAATCACGCCGATTTGGCGGATGTAGGTCGACTTGCCGCCCATGTTGGGCCCCGTGATGATGAGGAACGAGGACTTGTCTCGCATCAGCTCGACGTCGTTGGTGATGAATTGGACGTCGTCCTGCATCTCCAAGCAGGGGTGGCGGGCTTCCACGAGGACCGTCTGGCCTTGCCCACGAGGGTGTAGTTTGGGCCGGACGTACGAGACCGGGGCATGGACGGAACAGTGTGCGAACGACACGATCACGTCCAGATGAGCGAGGACGCCGGCGAGTCTCTCGAGCACGGGGCTGTATGAGGCAGCCACACCGACAACCTCGGTGACCAAGCCGCTCTGGGTCCTGTTGTAGTTTTGAGATAGCTGGTCAAACTCGCGGCGATAGCCTTGAAGTGTCTTGGTCGTAAAGTAGACGCCGTTCTTTTGTGTCGAGCACTCCAAGTAGCGGGATTTGTTCCGGATGCAGCCGGCTTCGGTTCGGGTTAAGCGCATGCACCACCCGTGGACCTTGTGGTTCTCGAGGAAGATCTTCTTGTCCTTCTCCTGGCCTAGGTCGCTTGCCGCGTCGGCGAATTCCCTGTCCATATCCGTGCGTAACCTGTCGAGCTTCTTCCGGATGATGCGCAGGCTATCGTCGAACTCGGGCTTTATGATGAACTCGTGGTTATCCAATGCGTCCAGGTCGACAGTTGTTTCGACCATCTCCTGCAGCTTGGCTAGGCTATCGGACAGCTCGCGGAGCTTGTTGGTGTAGGCCTCGTCCAAGGGGTCACGGTAAACTTCATCCATCACACCCTCAAGGGTGCCGAGAAAGCCGGGCAAGCGGATGATGACTTGGTATGCCCTGACAACATCCTCCAGATTCGCCTTGTTGCGCTGGAACCGCTTCGCTAGCCGGTACAGATCTGGGATAGACCTCAGGTGTTCCTCCTGCATTGTCTGGCGCAGTTCTGTGTCGTTGGCGAACGCCTCAACGAGCTGTTGGCGTTTTTCAATCTCGGCCTTGTCCATCAATGGCTGCTTCAACCACTGGGCTAATAGCCTACTACCGACTGGCGTCTTGCAGTGGTTCAGCATGCCGAACAAGCTCATGGTCTTGGCGCCGTCTCTTGCACCGGGCATCAGGTTGAGCGCCTTGAGTGCTGCTGCGTCGAGCTTCATGAACTGGGCCAGATCGTGCTGGTAGAGCTGGTACTGGCCAAAGTTGGAGGTATCGTGGAGGACACCGAGGTATTTGATGAGGGCGGCTGCTGAGCCCATAGCAAGTTTCAGATCGGTTTGCGGCAACAGCGTGGCAGACCTTTCGTCCTTCAGCAGTCTCGTCAGATCCTGTTCGATGTCCTTGGTGCCGAAGTCCCCGACTGGCCTCTCAGATATGGCGACGCCGCAGTTTTCGATGATCTGCCTCAGCTTCGCCAGCTCCGGATCCTTCTCCTTGTCCGCCTTCTCCATGTGGATTAGACACTCCTTGACGCCAACCTGGATCAGCAAGGCCTCAAAGTTGGAATAGAGGTCATTGTCGAGAAACTCGCTGACGCCCAGTTCCCGTACGCTGGCATCTGCGAAGCATACGCCCACGGCGCGCGCCTCTGATGCCTTGGCCGAAATCTTGACGGCCAATATGACTGGTGCTGCCTCGGCCAGGCTGCCGAGATCCTCCTCCACGTCTTGTAGGTTACCGGGAGAGGCTTGCTTGGCGATTTTCCAGTTCATGCGCCCGTTCGGGCTCGCCCAGATCTCGACCCGTTTGCCCAGCTTGTACAGGGCTTCGCGTAGGAATTGTCGGAAGACGGTCATGGTCATGGTGACGGATTGCAAGCCGGTGTGGTCATTTCGCCCGAGCTGTCGCACCACCGAGGTGGTCTTGTAAACCTGTCATCCGGAGTAAGCCAGGGGAAACAGACGAAAAGGGGAACTCGGGCAGAACGAACAGTTCGTGCAATGAAGTTGGCATTCTCGCCGTGTGCGGTGTACCAGTCGCCTCGGTCGAATATGCGGATCACGTCGTCGCCCACGACAGGGAGGGATTTGAAGAAGCGAATGAACCCATGCTCATCGTCGACCTGGCGTTGCATTGGTTGTCTGGTCAGCAACTCGACGTTTGGGGCAATGGAAGGGCGGGTGTGGTGTTGCAAACCTTTAATTCCGGCCGGGAAGACATTCTGCCTGCTGCTTGATTTTTGAATGAGTTGTTCAAGAATACAGCCTATGGTGACATCACACGGGCGGGAAGGCAGTGACTAAGTAGCGGAACACAGCGCGTGGTGGTTTTGACTTCTGAAGCTTTCTGCAGTAACAGGACAACCCTAGCTTTTGCCTTACCGGCCAGGAGACGCGCTTCAATTAAAGTCTAGGCTTGGGACGCGTCGAAGCGCGCTAGCAACGCAGGGTGCTAGGGGGGTGCTCACCGCCCCGCGCGAGCTAGGTGGGGCATTCTGCCGCCCAGCGCCGAGAAAATCAATGGACGAGCTTTAGAACAACCCCCACTTCACCAAGCTCCCTCCATTGGCATCTCCCTGCCGACCACCCCTTGTGATCAAAACATGGCGACCGAGGAACTGCGGCACGTTGCAACAGACGTCAATATGATAGATGTTCCCGAGTCAACCGAAACCAGCGCGTTGTCGGGCGCCAATGGGAAGCGGAAGGCGGATGCTGAGCTCGAGCGGGCCGCGAAAAAGACGTCTCCTCCTGCCGAGGATCAAGAACCGACGACGGACGAGGCCGGCCCGGCGCACAATGACGAAGGAGGGAACACCGAAAACACAACATTGTCCAAAAATCAGCTCAAGCGCCTGAGGAAGCAGCAGCAATGGGACGAATTTAAGGAAGACCGGAAGTCGAAACGCAAGGACAAACGGCACGAGCGCCAGGCCCGGAAGCGCGCCGAAAAGGAAGCCAAAATCGCCGAGGCCAAGGCGGCCGGCATCGATCCTGCAACTGTTCTACAGCAAAAGAACCCCTGGAAATACCGACCGGTCCCCGTCTCCTTTATCATCGACTGCGACTTCGAGCAGTACATGCGCGAGCAGGAGATCGTCTCACTCTCGAGCCAGATCGTGCGGGCCTACGCGATGAACCGCAAGGGCAAGTACCAGGCGAGCCTGCATTTTAGCTCGTGGAAGGGCAAGCTGAAGGAGCGGTTCGAGACGGTCCTCAAAAACGCGCACCACAATTGGAAGAATGTCGGATTCCACGAAGGCGACTTTTGCGCGGCCGCGAAGGAAGCCCAGGAACAGATGACGGGGCCGCAGGGGGGCGAGGTGATCGACTTAATAAAACCGAACCA
Organism: Chaetomidium leptoderma; assembly: GCA_033296705.1. NCBI lineage: Eukaryota > Fungi > Ascomycota > Sordariomycetes > Sordariales > Chaetomiaceae > Chaetomidium > Chaetomidium leptoderma. The sequence goes on along the minus strand of MU856915.1, from coordinate 43,923 downwards.
AGGCGAGCAGGCGCAGTCCTCTATATCTAGCGACGGGAAGACAAACCCAACAGTCGAGGCCGAGCCAGAAGACGAAGATGTCGATCGGTCGGTCGTCTACCTTAGCTCGGAGTCCCCATACACACTCGATAGACTAGAGGCGAACACTAGCTACATCATTGGCGGGTTGGTGGACAGGAATCGGGAAAAGGGGCTCTGCTACAAGCGAGCCAGGGAGCACAAGGTGCGGACTGCGAAGCTGCCGATTGGGGAATACATGGCAATGCAGAGCCGCTATGTCCTGACCACCAATCAAGTGGTGGAAATCATGGCCAAGTGGCTAGAGTGCGGTGACTGGGGAGAAGCCTTTTTAGATGTGATCCCCAAACGGAAGGGAGGAATTCTGAAGGATGAGGGTTCGGAGGGAGCGGGAGCGAAGGACGGCGACGGGGAGGAAGAGGATGATGATGATGATGACGCCGAAGGGACTGTTCCAGGGGATGGAACAGCCGAATAACCTGCTGCCCAACAGGAAATATCCAAATGACATCCACAGAAGTGACGATCGCTGCTGCCGGACAGGACGGCGGGGAGAAGGATTCGCTAACGCTGTCAAATACCCCTCTAGATCACCATGAATCGACAACTTTTAAGCACGCCGATTCGCTCCATGATGTCTCACCTACATACTGGCCGTTGACCTGCAACTGAAACTTTGTTTTCAGACATACAGCCCACTCCAACATCAACAAGGAGGACCTGTCCCATGACCACTAAAAGTCCAACGATTCAACCTTGACGTCCACATCCCCTTCCTCCTCACGCTCCCTCTTGACTGCCACCTCCCTCTCATCCTTCATCAGCGCCGTAACAAACGACCTGAAATACTCAATATACGGCTTCAGACTGGTCTTCTCCCAGTCCTGCACGTGCTTCACATCCTGGCTGCTGCTACCACCACCACCACCACCACCCTCCGACACCTCGACGGCCGCCATGGCCGCGGCCGCGCCCTCGGTCTCGGCCCACGCATCAATCTCGGTCACCAGCCCCTGCAGCGTCGGCACGTTGAGCGGGTCGAAGCCCTCGAGATTGCCCCGGTCGATGGGCACGCAGATGCGGCCGGTGCCCGGGTGGACGACAAAGGGGCTCTTGAGCAAGTGGTTCAGCTTCTGGCTGACGGCCGAGTCGAGGCGCGGGTACGTGTGCTCGAGCACAATGTCCTGCTTGGCGTCGAGCAGGTCCTTGGGGTCGAGGGCGGCGCTGGCGCTGGTCTGCGCCAGCGCGTCGATGTCGGCCCACTTGGCGGTCGACGCGCGGCCGGGCGAGGCGTCCCACTTCTTGCGGAGGGCTTCGCGGAGCCCGAGGTCGGGGATCTGTTGCAGGAGGGCGTCGGCTTTCTCGGCGGTCTGCCAGGGGTCTTGGGTCTCGAGCACGTCTTGTTGGAAGTGGTCTTTGAGGATGTCGATGCTTCGTCTTTTTGAGAGGGGTTAGTTAGGAAGGGATGTTTTGTGAGGGTCGGGGGGGGGAGGAGGAGGAGGATGTGGCTTACGAGAGGTGGGGGTGCAGCGGCCGACGGATATTGACCTTCTTGCCACCTTGCTTGCCGCCGGTCACGACGTCGAAGTAGCCTGTTATCGCTTTCCGCTGTTGGTCACCTAGCGCCCTGGCTTTCTTGTCGCAGACCCAGGCGTGGACACCTCGACGACCCGAGTAGACCCAAAGGATGTGCTGGTAGCCAAAGTCTTCCCGCAACGCCGTGTCGAGAACCTTGATGGCCATGTTGGTGAACTTCCAGCACTTGTTGCAGATGTTGGCCTTGTCGCAACACGTTCGGATGTCGTCGTAATCTGTCAAATCGATATCGAAGCACAGCTCTTTCGCCATGGGTTGGAATGCAGTCGAGTTGCGGAATGTCTTGCGGTCTCTGGGGTCGGCCGTGTAGACAGGCCCGATTTCGATACGCCTCGGCATCAGGCGTATTACGTCTTTGCGGAATCTGGATCCAAGTCAGCGGATGGCCCAACACAGACGCTAAGAGAATGTGCTGACAGGTCTGATGTAGTGTACGACTGGTACCGCATCACGGCGTCGTTGTGCAGCCACAAACTGAACTCGCGGTGCTTGAAATCGTTTGTAGGAACTGGGCTGTGGTTCAACCATTGAAACATGTATCTCCATGGGAAGAACCGCTGATAATAGATGCGCAAAAGCTCGAAGGAAGCATCGTGGGTATCGGGCTCCCTAGCCATAAGTTAGAATGCGTAGAGCAGCTGCGGCGGTGACTTGAGGGGAGCTTACCTGGGTGCTGGCGCGTTCAAGGGGTTGGCAGCGGCGAGGAAATCATCGTCGTCGTCTGAATCCATGCCCTCAAATAGATCCTCCAGTTTGATCTCCGATTTCTTGTCCTGCTTGATCTCTACCATCATGTCGTTGTCTGCCTCCGCCTGACCCTGGGCCGAGGGGACTTCGGCTACTGGTGCGGTGGCTTCCACCATAGCTTGTACCTCTCCGGCCTCAACCATAACAGTATCCTCGTCTACCGGTGGGCTACTTGCAGCCGCGATGGCAGGCTCTTTTTCCATCTGGGTCGCCGAGGGGGAAGTGCTGGCGCCAACTGCCTCTGCGGCAGGCAGGTCTGAGTTCGGCATGTTGCTTTTTGTACTTCGTTTGGATTTTGTGTTGTCGATATTCGAGAGGCGGGATCGGGTTGGCAACAAACAAGGGCCAAGAAAACTGAAGTTGCGCCGACGAGAGATGCCAACTTTCTTGGTGTTGAATTCCGAGTTTACAAACGCGCCAAGACTTACAGAGACGTGTCGCGCGTAAAGTGCCATGTCCACGCGCGAGGGGTCCACAGGAGAGCTAGACTCAACCCTAACCCGGAAGCACGGCTCGGGCTCCCCTGTCCATACCCCCTGGGCCCCTGTTCGTCCCACGTCATTGCCGCCTGCCAGAGCAGGTCGGCCTCGGGCCGCTTCCAGTCTCCTGACCAAGACATCTCAACTTCTGTGTCGCTCACCATCGTCCGTCACACACCGCCCGCTTTGACTAATAAGGTACACAAATCCTGCTTGAAACGCGGACAATGACCAGCCTCCGTCTCACAATCGAAGATGGCAAGTTCTGCGACGGCCACGGCAGGCAGGTGATCCTCAGAGGGATCAATGTCGCCGGGGAGGCCAAGTACCCCAGCAGTCCCAACCAACCATCACACGTGCCCGACGATTTCTTCGATGGCGACAATGTCAGCTTCGTCGGCCGGCCGTTCCCCAAGGAGGAGGCGCACCTCCATTTCTCGCGACTAAAGCGGTGCGGCTACAACACTATCCGCTACGTCTTCACCTGGGAGGCCATCGAGGCGCGCGGGCCGGGCATCTACGACGAGGCCTGGATCGACGAGACAATCGAGGTGCTCAGGGCGGCAAAGAGATATGGGTTTTACATCTTTATGGACCCCCATCAGGATGTGGTACGTGTCCCCAGCAAAACATGATATTTTGTCTTCCTGAGAGAGCGATTCAGGTCGAGATCGAAGTCGAAGCAAGCTGACGCGCCTTGTTGCAGTGGTCTCGGTTCTCAGGTGGCTCTGGCGCTCCAATGTGGACGCTCTACGCCGCCGGCCTCAACCCCCAAAGCTTTGCGGCGACCGAGGCCGCCATCGTCCATAATACGTACCCGGAGCCCGACAGCTTCCCCAAGATGATCTGGTCAACCAACTACTTCCGCCTTGCTGCCGCCACCATGTTCACATTGTTCTTCGCCGGCAGGGACTTTGCGCCAAAGTGCATCCTGGACGGAGTGAATATCCAGGACTACCTGCAAGGCCATTATCTCGGAGCCTGCGCGCACCTTGCGAAACGCATCCAGGAGGCCGGCGACATCGAGAACGACGTGGTATTCGGATGGGAGAGCTTGAACGAGCCAAACAAGGGCATGATCGGCTACGAGGACATCAGCGTCATACCGAAAGAGCAAGCCCTGAAGAAGGGAACCTGCCCGACGATCTGGCAAACCATGCTTACGGGGTCTGGGCGAGCCGTCGAAGTCGAGACGTGGGATATGGGCGGGCTTGGTCCCTACAAAGTAGGGCGAACGCTGGTGGACCCGCATGGTGAGATTGCGTGGCTGCCGGCCGGTTACGACGAGTCGCGATACGGCTACAAGAGAGACCCCGGGTGGAAGCTGGGGGAGTGCATATGGGCGCAGCATGGTGTTTGGGATCCCTCCACAGACACGCTCCTCAAGAAGGACTATTTCGGGAAACACCCCGCAACCGGGGCGACAGTCGACTATGCCTACTTCAGCAACAACTACTTTATGGACTCGTTTCGAAAGTACCGCGATATGGTTCGGACACATCACAAGGATGCAATCATACTCCTGCAGGGTCCCACGATGGAACTTCCACCACTCATCAAGGGCACTCTAGACGGCGACGATCCGCTGCTGGCGTATGCTCCGCACTGGTACGACGGCATCACGCTGATGACCAAGAAATGGAATCGGAATTGGAATGTCGACGTGTTGGGCGTGCTTCGTGGGCGGTACTGGCACCCGGCCTTGGCCATCAAGCTGGGCGAGACGGCCATCCGGAACTGCTTCAGGGACCAACACGCGGCCATGAGGCAGGAGGGCCTTGATCGTCTGGGAATTCATCCATGTGTGATGACCGAGTTCGGCATCCCATACGACATGGACAACAAGTATGCCTACAAGACAGGGGACTACTCGAGTCAATCGGCCGCTATGGACGCCAACCACTTCGGAGTAGAAGCCGCTGGTCTGGAGGGCTACACCTTGTGGCTGTACATGGCCAATAACGACCACGAGAACGGGGATCAATGGAACGGCGAGGATCTCTCCATCTTTTCGGTCAACGACAAATTGCTGCCTCTTTCGGCGCGCCCCAAAAGCCCAGATCTCGACGGCCCAGCGTCAAACCAACGCTCTTCTGTGTCGAAGCAAGAGTTGGACGACGATGACAGCGTCACCCCAGCCAATCTCAAAAAGTCAATCACAAATCCTTCGATATCGTCGGAGGCCACCTCGCGCCAGCCGGAACTGACAGCATCTCCAGGGTACCGGGCGGCAGAGGCGTATGTGCGGCCGGCACCGATAGTCACTGCCGGAGTCATTACGAATTATGGATTTGATCTTCAGCAGTGCCTCTTTACCGTGACAATTAAGGCTCCCAAGGTGGCGGGCCCAGACACGCCAACGGTGGTTTTTCTTCCCGAGTACCATTTCCCCAAGGATGCCTGCTCAGTCGAAGTGAGCTCGGGGAAGTGGGAAATCAGCAGCGACGAGGAGGAAACGGTGCTCTTGCAGCGGCTGCGCTGGTGGCATGGTGAGGGTGGGCAGACCCTGAAGGTGTCGGGGGTTGTCAAAAAGCACAATGCCGGTGAGGGTGCTGAGGATACGGGATATTACGAGCAGTGCAATCAGGGAGCGTTGAGCAATTGCGATATCATGTAAGGGGCGGTTTGGCGCAAGGGACTTGGGGCTTGCAGGAGCGAGAGAGCGAGCGAGCGAGCGTGGCAGTTCAGGTTACATTGGGAAGAGCGATGGATTGAAGGATTTTACGACGACTTGCACGTTCAATTCAGGAAAAAAAGACCATCTCAATGACGCAGCTGTAACATACATCGTACGATAATACCTGGACTGCATTTCAATTATTCTCACAAATATCGAACATACCTACCAAATTCCCCGAGTTCCTAGTCGTCCAGCGGGCTGGTCCCTTTCGCCTTCTTGCTAACGACGGGAGCTAACGAGAAAGTGTTCCAGCCGTGAGGTTCCCGGTCGATTCCTCTTGCAGTTGCAGCTCATAATAATCGAGGATGCCGACTGCAGAGTGCCCGGGCAGAATGGATGCGCTCCGGGGCTCCCTCCGATGTTCAGGCCCTGCCAAGGCTGCACTGCCAAAAGCACACCCCACCCAACACCCCGGTTCAGTGAGAGCTTCGACGATAGCTCCGTCTGATTGGCTAGATTCCTTCACAGGATTTCAAAAGCGCCGCAGGCAGCTGCATCCAAACCCGAAGCGCTGCCGCCGGGCAGACGTCGGACGGGATGGAGCGACAAAGAAAAGAGGAGCAAGCGGCCCGGCGGCTGGAACCCAAACACACTTCCATCCCATCCTCGCTACATACGGCAACCATTGGATTGCTGTCACCCCTTATCTTCCCCTCATAATGCGATTCAAGCGGTAACAACTTGCTGTTGCGCTCAGCGCCCCGTCAGTTACTAGTTACATCTAGCTTAGGGCTGCTTGACAGGGGGGGCCCTCAGCTCGTCTTCGTTCGAACTTCGCCGGCGTCGACCCGACCGCGCGCCGCCCAAAAGTGGCGTGAACCACCGCTCGACGACCCCAAATCTCCAAGCGCCGCCGCTAACAACGGCCGACCGTCAAGACCTGACGACAACCCCGACCACTCGCTGGGTGGCAGCGTTAGCAGCTTCCCCGAAATTATATCAGATTTACCAACCACAGTCCTCCGTCGCCGTGCCCGTTCCCGTCCCTGCTGTCGATTCTTCTGTCGTACTAGGTCCTCCGTGCTTCCCCGCGCCTCCGGGGGTTTCACCTCCCCCGCCCCCTGCCGAACCCCGATCAAGCCTCATCGGAGGCCCCGGCAGCACGGCCGACTCTTCACAGTCTTCAACCCCGCAGTTTGTGTTTGTTGTTAAGCGCAGCTGCCAGTTATGTATCAAAATGGCCAGCGGGATGCGACCCGGCCCTTTCAGGTGCCGCCCCCCCCGCCGCCCATGTCGCCGCCGCCTTCGGTCGGGATCGGCAACATGATGGCCATTCCTCCCCCGCCCCCGCGGTACAAAAGCGCCCCTGGAACGGCCGGGAATGTTCTGCTTCCTCCGCCTCCGGGGCCACCGCCGAATCCTTCCTTCCCGGCAAGCGCTCTCCCACCGCCGAGCGCCCTGGGTAGCGCGCCGTGGCATGGTGCCTGGGGCCGCGCCTACGACGGACGGACCACCTTCAACATCCCACCGCCCCCGCCGGGCGGCGCTGGCGGTGCCATCTTGCAGGCCTACAACCCTCAGCTGCATGCTCAGGCCATTGCCGCCGCCAATGCTGCCGCCTCGTCCGGCCCCACGTCACTCGCAGTTCCCCCGCCGCCGCCCCCCAGCGAGCAGATGAGCGCGACATACATCCCACAAGGAGACACTTATGGAGAGGGGGTCGGCATTCCGGGACTGGGACTGACCGTCGATGGCCTCCAGGCCTGGGGAGCCGTTGCTCTAGACTCGGCCGCTGCCACGCCGCTGGACGAGACGTCCGGTCGTGACCGACTCTTTGCTCACGCTATGGGCCAGCGGGGCATGTCTACCGCTACTAATGCCAGCACCATATTGTCGTCAGTCCCACCCGAGCTCGCAGCCCAGTGGCCCATGGACAAAGTGCTGTCATGGCTCCAATCCAACAACTTCTCCCGGCAATGGCAGGAAACCTTCAAAGTCCTTGGCCTCTATGGAGCTCAGTTTCTCGAGCTCGGAAGCAGCCATGGCGGCCGCGGCAACTTTGGCATGATGCATCAGCAAGTCTATCCACAGCTGGCACGGGAGTGCAAGAAGAACAATGGCCTGTGGGAACAGCCAAGGGAGAGAGAGGAGGGCAAGAGAATGCGGCGCCTGATCCGCGGCATCGTTACGGGCCGGCCAGCGGAGCCTTCCAAGCTATCGGCGGGCCATGCTCGCAAAGAGTCCACCAGTGCAACCAGCGCCGCGACCGAGTCTGCCGAGTCTCCCAACACTCCCATCAAAGCCCCCGGCCCTGGCTTCGGCGGAAGGAGGTTTTCCCAATCCCGAGCAACCACCATGCCAACGTCCAGCAGCACCGTGAGCGCCGAATCAAACCACAGGAACCTCATGAAGAATATAGATACCGAGATCACTCGTCGGCAAAGCCCAAATATTAGCGAGCCGGGCGAGGCAGGCTCGTTCCGCGGGTCCACGCCGCTGGGAAGGGACAGCCCGAGTGGCAGCCCAGTGCCTCAGTCCGGTCTCCTGCCCCCGTCTTCCACCGCAGGGAATGTGTCGACGTCACCCCACACCACTATGTTCGGCCATCGCTCACGCAACAGCACGGACTCGGCGTCCTCCAACGCAGCGATATACGGATCCGGTGTCCCCCCCGACGCGGCGGCGATGCTAAAGGGCGGCATGAACATCGCCGACGTGGTGAATGCGGGGTCCCGCGGCGCTGAGGGGCATGTTCGACGGTTCGCCCCGGAGGGCACCCGACCCTCGGCGCAGGATTCGGGAGACAGAAGCGCGGGAACAGACCCACCGGGGAGTGCAAGGGGCAGCAACTCGTTCTTGTCCTTCCTTAGGGGCAAGAAGAAGAAGGAAGACGGCTTCGCCGAGGATCACGATTCGCCGACCAGCCCGGGACTCCATGTCAAGATGCACTTGTCGGCATTCCGCCATGGCAACGGGAGCGAAACCTCGCTAGAGCGTTCGGCTTCCAAACGGGCGAGCAGCGGGCGCGTATTCATCCTTGCTACTGCCGATTGTTGGAACTACCGTATGCTGGATGTTACAGATGTCGGCTTGTCGTCCGAGTTGCGGCAGCTGATGTGCATCAACCTCGGCCTGCCAGACAGCGATGGCGCCCAGGTCTATCTGACAGAGTTGGGCAAGTTTGAACACGACGACGAACCGCTCGACGATACGAAACTACTAGCAGCCAAGAACCTCATGGGGGACGCCGTTGGGTCCCTAAAGCTGTTTGTCCGTCCCGGCGAGTTGCGGCATCCCGGTGTTCAAGGGTCCTCGTCCGGACTCCTGTCTGTGCCCTTTGACGAGGAAACATATGCCAAGCTCAACGGACAGCGGCAGCGGTCTAGTTCATCGCCGCCCACGTCGAGACAGAATACGCTCACGGGCAGGGAGAGGGACGACAAGATGTTGACGGCCGAGGCTATCCAATATAGGACGGAGCAACTCCGGAAGCAGCAAGAGTATCTTGCAAAGCGTAAGCAAGTAGCAGAGGCCAAGGAGGGCAGCCCATCAACAGACTCTGCGTGCGGCATTGTGGGCAGGAATGTCGACTTTGACCAGCCCAGGCTCTCCCCTTACGAGGACAGGAAGCTTGACACCCTGCTTCCTCTGCGTAGGGCGCCTTCCCGGCCTGACGATCCATCTGCTACGCTGCTCAAGGCGGACTCGTTGAGCAAAAAGCATGGCGCACACTTGTCCCAAGGGAGTGCGGATGGTAGCCGTCCCAAACGCACGTCGTCTGACCTGCGCGACGACGCCATGCACGAGAAGCAGAGGAAACGGCCGGGGATGACGACGGGGGAAGGCGCTATCCATGGGTTATTGGTGGGCATGGCAGGGCGGATGGCTGGGATCGGACACCCTGCAGCAGGCGGCCATAGAGGGTTGTCACCTCACCGGGTCTCTTCCATGCCGGTGACGAACGATGAAGCCAATGAACAACGAGGTAAGGGAGCCATATCAACCGTCGACTTCGGTCAGCGAACACGTTCCGGCTCCGGCGGGGGCAGTCCGAGAATTGGACCCGTTCCAGGGTCACCGGGCTCTACTACTTGGGGCTCCAAGAACGTGCCGTTCCTTGTCCCGGACTACTCGCCGACACAAAGCCCAGAGAACCGGGGATCCGCCGGAGCAAGCCCCAGTCCTGATCGATCCCACCTTGGAACAATGGCTAAAATTACTCGAACAGCACGCGCTCCGTCACCAAGGGCTGTCAGTCCCAGCTCCCGTCGGCCGAGCCAGTCCAACTTGACAGCAGCCAGCAACAAGCGCAAGTCGCACGGCCCGGATACCGACTTCCAGGGTAACGACGTCAGGTTCTCACAGGCTTCGACGGTCCTCACCAACAACACGGCCGATGACGATTCTGGTGATGACTCGGACGACGGTTTGTTCGCCGTCCCAATCTCGGCCCGCAATACCGCTGCTCCCAAGAAGACATCAGCACCCGCTGACGCCGGCGAATCCGACGGCGGCGGTAAACGGCCGAGTCTGCGGGTCAACACCAACCGCACAAGGAAAACCTTGTCGGTCGCTTTCAGATCACCGCAGTCGAGCGCTGACGGCAAGATACCGGCCGAGCTTGAGGGAGACGGAGCGAACGCCCAATCGTCACAGCGGCGCACACCGGGCACACCAGGCTCCGAGGGCTGGGAATCCGAAGACCGCGAGATCAAGCTCGGCAGACGCAAGTCGTTCATCGAGAAGGACGTCTGGGCAAACCGCCCGCCCACCGATGACCTCATCAACAATCTCGAGGACTTCTTCCCGAACGTGGACGTTGACCAACCGGTGCTCGAGGAAGGAGAGGTTCCGGATATGGGCCCGTCGCCGATCAACGAGGCGGACGAGAACCAGGCGGAGCAGGGCTCAGGCAAAGCGTCTGCAATGCCGCCGATGCCTCCGCTCCCCGCTGGCCTGTCATCGGGCCACAACCGGGTTTCTTCCATCTACAATGAGAGCGATACCCTGGGGTCTGACGAGTCGACTCTCAAGGCGCTCGACTCGCGCCCCGTGTCAATGCACGCGCTGGCACACCGCAGTATGCGTCGCTCGGGTGGGGGTGGCCTTGGCCGGATGAAGTCGATCAGAGAAGTTGCGCGCGGCGCGCACGAAGCAAACAAGCGCTACACCCAAACATCGGGGCCGATTCGTGCCCAGACTGCGGTCGCGAGCGCAGACAAGAACACCAACCTGATGCGGCGCAAGAGCACCAAGATGTTCAACGCGAACATCGTGCAGATCCGGCCAGAGCGCGGCTCGATCAACCTGGCGATGGGCCTGAGCACGATCCCTCGGGACAATATTCCCAAGCGGCAGACCACTTTCCGGTGGTTCAAGGGCCAGCTGATCGGCAAGGGCACGTTTGGGCGGGTGTACCTGGGCATGAACGCCACGACGGGCGAGTTTTTGGCGGTCAAGGAGGTCGAGGTCAACCCGAAAGCAGCGCAAGGCGACAAGAAGAAGATGCAGGAGCTGGTGGCGGCGCTGGACCGCGAGATCGACACGATGCAGCACCTCGACCACGTCAACATCGTGCAGTACCTGGGCTGCGAGCGCAAGGAGATGAGCATCTCCATCTTCCTCGAGTACATCTCGGGTGGCTCCATCGGGTCGTGTCTGCGCAAGCACGGCAAGTTCGAGGAGTCGGTGGTTGCCTCGCTCACGCGGCAGACGCTGTCGGGCCTGGCGTATCTGCACCGGGAAGGCATTCTGCACCGGGATCTCAAGGCGGACAATATCCTGCTGGATTTGGACGGCACGTGCAAGATTAGCGATTTCGGCATCAGCAAGAAGACGGACAACATCTACGGCAACGACAAGACCAACTCGATGCAGGGGTCTGTGTTCTGGATGGCGCCCGAGGTGATTCGCTCGCAAGGCGAAGGGTACAGCGCCAAGGTGGACATCTGGTCGACCGGATGCGTGGTGCTCGAGATGTTTGCCGGGCGCCGGCCGTGGAGCAAGGAGGAGGCTGTGGGCGCCATCTACAAGATTGCCAACGGGGAGACGCCGCCGATTCCGGAGGAGGTTACTTCACTGATCAGTCCGATTGCGCTTGCGTTTATGCTGGACTGTTTCACTGTGTAAGTTTTTTTTTCTTTCTTTCTTCTCTTCCCCCCCTTCCTCGCTTGTCAACAAAAACGTCTAGGAGACGGAGGAAGCATGGGAATACCTATTTTAATCAAGCACGGCTAACATTTTTCTCATAGCGACATGTCGGACCGCCCGACTGCCGACGTGCTTCTCTCACAGCACCCGTTCTGCGAGCTCGATCCCAACTACAGCTTCCTGGACACTGAGCTCTATGCCAAGATTCGGCCGAAATTGAAGTAACTGCGTCTGAGGAAGGGGGGGCCGAGGTGAATTGTTGTAAAGAGATGGAGGCATGAGTTAGCGCCGAGAGTCGACTTCTTTGGGTACGTATATAGCATTTTCAATTCGGAGGTGTAAATTGGAAGAAGCGCGGCAGTTCTCTCTGCCAACGAGCTGCTTTGTGACTTGCAGGTCGATCCGGCCGGGCCCGGCGCTCGGCTATCGGCACATGCAGTCCCTCGAGAGCTCCCGGACCAGGGTCGCCTGCTGATCAGGGGTCCCTGCGTTTTGACAGAGGTCGGGGAGGTTGGCGAGGTTGGAGACTCGGACCCTGGAGGGCTGTGTCCAGCCCCGACATCACACAATATGTCTGTACATACAAACAGCGAGTCCGGAATTTAGTCATGAGACGATCTCTGCAGATCCTCAGCCGTGCAACGGGATCACCCCAGACAAGAGAGCTTCTCTTTTATGCACGATATCTCAGGATCGTGACCTATGTGCCTGTGTGTATGTACCCCGCATTCCTGAACACCTCTGCGGGGTTTCGAGATTCGGGCGGCGATTGTTGCCGTGGGCAGGTAGCATCGTCGTGAAGTCTCGGTCCGGACCTACCGCATATGGGGTTAATATCAGGGATTTGACGCAGAAGAGGCTTTTATTACCAGGTTGCACTCAAAGAGCCAGGAATCTCAGAGGATAGTTGGCTGACGAAGAAGTGTCATGTTCACACATGCTTCGTAGCTTAGGTAGCTCCGTTGCCTTAAGCAGGTACATACACGTACATAATACAGCACTTACCTGTAGGTACGGATTGCATTAGCGGTTGCAAGAGGCATGTGCCTACAGATTATATACATTCCAAATCAAGGAATCGTCCTCACTGAACAAGTCCTTCCGCAGTATGGGAAGGAGCTTCCTTCCTTACTTCATCAGCAACCGTGTCCCTTCGTTGCCCTGGCCTCCCAGGCCCCGGCCCCCCTTGCAGCCATGCCAAGACTCCAGACCTCCAATATGACCAGAAATGGGAATGTGGAACGGCACGATCGTCTTGGCGCGCCTTCATCTAACAGAGCTTCCTTCCGCTCTTCGTTCCACCACCGGGGATTTTCCCGCCGGCTTGGCTCTTTTTGCCAGCTGCCATTTGCTTCTTGCTCCGTGTTGGCAATTCGATCCCTTCTAGCCAAGCGCTGTTTTGTCGCATCTCTTCTTTTCTTTTTTCCCTTCCTTCCACTCTACATGTCGTTGCCGTAGACTTCCAAACGTTCCGCCTCGTGACTGTTGCTGTGGCACTCCCTAGCATCGCGTGCTCCTGCTACAGTGCTACACTGAGCACCCGACCAACCATGCCATTCTTGAGCTGTGGTTGAGAAATACACTTGAACACCAAATCACGCGAGCGGCCCCCTCGAGTAGTACCTTGCTCGCGCTCTACTCAACCGGCGTCACCATGCTTCGCCTCAGGCGATACCGCATGCTGCTGGTCTGTGCCTTCGTCATCACCGTGCTACTCTACCACGTCTCCAAGAACTCGCAATGGGATCACTCGAGCGAGTTGTGGCACAGCAAGGCCGATCCGCACACGCAGACAAAACCGAAGTCCCCGCCTCCGCCCGCATCGAGACCCGAGCACGATCACGACCACGAGCATGAATCCGAGCACCAGGGGGGCGGACAGCCGCAGAAGTCGCAGCATAAGCCTCCACCTCCTACGTATCCTGATAGCCATGGCCGGCCCGTGCCGGACCCGGAGCCAACCATCAGGATCCCCCAGTTGAAGACGGCTGATGGGGTGAAAGGGGGTTACGGCCTGCCCACGAACGCTGCCTTGCCTCCGAAGCCAGCGGCCACCGTGCCCGACAGGAAGCCGCCTTCCAACCACGACGAGTACCAGAACCACGGTGAAAACGCGGGCATGCAAGTCGACGCCCCTACCCCCACAACCGTCCACTGGCAGAAGCCCTACGAGTGGTTCCCCGTGCCCGAGGAGTCACTCATCATGCTTCCCACCGGCAAGCCCAAGTCCATTCCTGCGGTCCAGTTCGCTTTCGGGGAGGAGTCGCCCGCAGCCAAGGAGAAGCGGGAGTTGCGCCTGGCCAAGGTCAAGGTGGAGGCCCAGCGCGCCTGGTCGGGGTACAAGGAGTTCGCCTGGACCCACGACGAGCTCATGCCCGTCAGCAACAAGTCCAAGGATCCCTTCTGTGGCTGGGCTGCGACCCTGGTCGACTCGCTGGACACTCTCTGGCTCATGGGCTTAAAGGACGAGTTTGACGATGCCGTGAAGGCTGTCAAGGAGATCGATTTCACCACGACACCGTATCGGGAGGATATTCCCGTCTTCGAGACCATCATCCGATACCTCGGCGGTCTGATTGCTGCCTACGATGTGACGGGCGCGCACAACGGCAAATATCGCGTGCTACTAGACAAAGCCCTCGAGCTCGCCGAGATTCTCATGAGCGTTTTCGACACGCCCAACCGTTTGCCGATCCTCTACTACAACTGGAAGCCCGCCTTCAATGTCAACCCCAAACGGGCATCCACAGGCTCTGGAGTGGCTGAACTCGGTACTATGAGCATGGAGTTCACCCGCCTCGCCCAACTCACGGGCAAGGACAAATACTATGATGCAATTGCGCGCATTACTGATGCCTTTGAGGAGCTCCAGAACACCGAGGGCGCCACGGCGATTCCCGGTATCTTCCCCCAGCAGCTGGACGCGTCTGGCTGCAACCGGACTGCTCCTCTGCCATCCACGCTAGAGAACAGCAGCGAGGCCGCACAAAAACAGGCCATTGTTGATGATGATATGTGGCGCGCCCCTCGTGGATACAGCAATACCTATGGTGGCGCAGCTGACGATATCGAAACGAATGCTCAGCCTGGGGCTCAAACTGCAGACACGGGCCCTGGTAGCAACACAGGGTTCCATCGCGGACCGCAGAAGCGAGACGGCCTCCCCAACAGTGCACCGGCCCCGGTCAATGCAAAGGGGCTGCCGGCAGACTGGGAGTGCGTCCCACAGGGCCTGACGGGTGGCGGATGGGGAGGCTCGTACAGCATGGGCGGCAGCCAGGACTCGGCGTACGAGTACTTTCCGAAGCAGTACCTCATGTTGGGCGGTCTCGAGCCCAAGTACCGCACTATGCACGAGAAGACGGCCGATGCGGTGAAGGAGCACCTGCTCTTCCGCCCCATGGCCGAAGGCGACCCGGACGTTCTCTTCTCGGCCAAGGCATTCAGCACCGGCGGCACCGCCGGAAAAATGAGCTACGAGTGGGAAGTCACACACCTGACCTGCTTCTTAGGAGGCATGTTTGGGCTCGGCGGCAAGATCTTTGACCGTCCCGAAGATGTCGAGGTCGGAAAGAAACTCACCGACGGCTGCGTATGGGCGTACGAGAGCATGCCCGCGGGTGTCATGCCCGAGCATTCGACCGTCTTGCCTTGCAAAAAGCCCGACGACTGCCAGTTCGACAAGGCAGCGTGGTATGCATCTCTCGATCCGAACGCCGAACACCGCGAGTCGCAGATGGCAGACTACTATACCAGGTTGGCCGAATGGAAGGAGCAGGTGGAGGAGCTGAAGAAACAGGACACGGAGCGCAGGCAGGCCGAGGAGCGGAAGCGCCAAGCTGAGGCCGTGCAGAAGGCTGCCGAGGACGAGGAGCGGATGAGGCGCCTGGTGGACAACACGACTCCGGTTTACGAGGGAACGCCAGGGCAAAAGTCGGAGCCTTCTTCCCCTGAGCTGAAGCAGAAAGACACCTTGCCAGCCACTGGCTTCCAAAGGCGGGACCAGAGGGATCTTGATGCCTCGAACCAGAAGCCGATGAGCGAGCTAGTCCTGCCGCCCGCGCCCGACAAGCCGCTTACCCACCAAGAATATGTCGCCCAGCGCCTCGAAAACGAGAACATCCCGTCGGGATTCGTCACCCTAAACGACAAGCGGTACATTCTCAGGTGAGCCTCACTCCCCCCCCCCTTCCACCCACGCGACGTCCCCACGTAGCTAATGTTTTGTGCGTAAATCTAGACCCGAAGCCATCGAATCAGTCTGGTACATGTACCGCATTACGGGCGACCCGTCGTGGCAGGAGAAGGGGTGGCGCATGTTCGAGGCCGTCGTCCGCACGACGCAGACCGACGCCGGCCACAGCGCCATCCGCGACGTCACGTCCAAGGAGCTCCCCGCCGACAAGGAGGACAGCATGGAGAGCTTCTGGCTGGCCGAGACGCTCAAGTACTTTTACCTGCTGTTTGAGACGCCCGATGTCCTCTCGCTGGATGAGTGGGTGTTGAATACCGAGGCGCATCCGTTTAGGCGGCCGACGTGATCATCTCATCTCGTACCGGGTTTTTTTTTTTTTTGGGATCTACGCTATTAGGTGAGGGGAGTAGGTTGGATGAGGCTGTTGGGTTTGACGGGGGTTGGAAAATGGCGGGTTGGGAAGGGAAAGAGGAACCTGTTTTCTTTGGGTTTTGGGCACTCATAATTCATTCATTGCATGGGCGGGACATGGCGGTTCCACGTTATCATCATCAGCTTTGGCATGGCGAAAGTGGCGTTTTGGGGCTCTTTTTGGGCCAGGGACCGAATCATTGTTGGCGGTCGGTCTGGCTCGTATAGATACACGGTACTTCGGTAGTGATTTATATTAATGGCATACTGACATGACTAGTTGGTTGGAAACAATCCTCATGTTTCTGGTGACTCCAAGCTGAATCGCTGTTAGATGTCTGTCACATTGGCGGCGATGGAGTTGGTATCCTGTTTTCGTTATCGGATACTTCAGCCAAGAAACAGAGAGTATGTACATTCGAAATCATTAGGCAAGGAGCATCTTTTACGTACGACACAAGGCTAAACCGAAACTCCAGATCTATTGATGCTTGCTTCTCACTATATACGCACACGACGACAACAAGATCTTCCAAACAGGGCTTATTTATATATATATATCGAGGACACCACTGTATCCACACGGCGAAACTGAAATGCTAGATATCCCCCCATCCAATGCCTGCTTGCCTTCTCCCCATTATATGCACAAACATGGAGGTGAAAACAAAAACAAAAAATAACATGCCCCTGTAATAACAAGTCCACCCATATCGTTGACGTGACGTGGCCGTAGCCGTGACCGTGACCATGACCGTGACTGGCGGAAATGGTGGGAACCAGATACCTCCTCCTCCTTGTTCTTCCATACCGCCGTTTCCCATCATCCATCCATCCACCCGGTCGTGACATCGATCAAATCAGCTGGCCGGTCCCGTTGCCACCCCCTCCCTCCCAGTGTCTGGTCGTCTTATGTACCATCCATCCTTTCCCATCCATAACCCATCCCCCTACCCCCCCTTCCCTTTGCTTCATCCCAAAAACTTCATCCAGTCATGCATGCCATATGTAAAGTAAGAGCGTAGCGGTAAACAAAACAATCTTCGCTCTCTCTCTCTTTTTCTCTCAAGTCGCGTGGAAAAAAACAAACAAACAACATCATCAATCCATAATATGCTCCAGCACCTGCATGCTCAAAATCATGACGAGCAAGCCAATCGTCACAATAATCAGCAGCGTGAAGCTGAACCAGCCCATGACCATGGCGGACGAGCCGACGCCCGACAGGACGCTGCCGTTGCCCAGGTCCTGGGCGATGATGCTGGCGGCGACCGAGGCCGTGTGCTGCCAGAGGACCGACACGAGCACAAAGATGGAGGCGATGAAGATGATGGCCAGGGCGATCTGGCTGACGGGCCGCGAGGGGAACGGCTTGACCTCGCGCTCCGAGCCCTCGCTGCCCTCGCTCTCGTGCCAGCCCGGGAAGGTGGCGAGCAGGAGGAGGCAGATGAAGGCGAAGATGATGGCGATGATGCTGTAGTAGACAGACAGTTCAGTCAGCATGGGGGAAGAAACAAGAAGAGAGAAAGAAAGGCAAGCAGGGCTTACAGGAGATAGGGAAACACAATCATGTCCTTGAACTGGCTGGCCAGCCAGATGAGGTTGAGCGGATCCTGGTCGACCGACACCTGGTTGGCCAACGTCGTCGCGTTGTTGCTGCACAGCCACGAGCCGCCGTCGGGGCTCACGCAGATGCCAAAGTAGCCCACGCGGGCTTGCAGGCGGGCGCTGCCCACAATGTTGGCGATGGCATTGTTGACGTTGTAGTCGACTTGGGCCGTGTCGGGCGCGGCCGTGTAGCGCTGGTAGTAGAGCGACAGGAGAAAGATGTCTGGGATCAGGGGTGACGAGGACGAGCACCCGGCGAGAAGGAGCGCTGAAGTTGGGGGGAGAAAAGATGAGAGTCAGCGACGGGAGGTCGGAGGTCTGCACGGAGAGAGGGGGAGAGGGGAGGAACTCACATAACAATATTATCGCCACCGCTATCAAGATCATCAACACATGGTGATACCCCAGAAATGGCACATATCCTGTTTGAATGTGTCAGTCAGGAATCTTTTCTCACGCTTGTCTCGGTCACACGCGCATTCCAGCTCGGAGCCGCGCCACGTGGGAAACGGGTGGTGGGTGGATGCAACTTACGGTACCACCCCAACTTAAACTTGGCTGCCATCTTGGGCTTGTCTGTGATGCGCTTCTCCTACTTTTCGACTGCGTGACGGACGGCGCTCGTAGAACCCGCACCGGTCCCCCGCGAGCTTCGGAGTGGCGGTTGGGGTCAGGCAGCGCCGGCGGCTGCAGTGCTCGTTCGAAGATTCCTCCTTGTTGTTGTTGTTGTTGGTGCGCTGGAATGTGGCGAGCTGTCTTTCTTTCCCGTGTATCGCCTCGCTCCGTCTGGGACGAAGGGGTCTGTCTCGTTGCGCAAGGCAGGCAGCAAGTGCGACAAGGTTGAACCGGCTGATCGGTCGGCTGCTCGAAGGGAACGAGAGAAGATCTATACAGCAACAATTAAGGAGCGTGCCGCCACGTTTGGCGAACAGTCAAGTCGCTTGACAAACACGCCGCGCGGGCAGATGGGTAGTGAGTAGTAGCAGTAGGTAGCTTGGGTGATACCACACCAGTTTGCGATGCGCCAGGCTTGGGCTGGCTTTGCTCAACTGCGCGACACAAGCGTTAGGACGGTGGAATGCAGGAGCGGGAAAGCAAGAAGCATGCGACGCATGACATGTGGGAAGAAAGATGCGCTCACTCACCTTGCGAGAAACACGATCTGCGCAACGAATGTCGGTGGCTGGAATGATGTGGAGAGGTAAGTCGGTTTATCAAAAAGAGGAACTCGAGAACTAGATTCAGTCCAGAGTGGGTGGAATGCGTGTGTGTGCGGGTGCGGCGGTGCGACTGGACTGGCTGCATCCCTGATGCCGTTGTCCCAACCACCGACTTTTATTTACTTTCAGCTCGTTGGCCGGGCACTCTCGACAGGGTTGCGCTGGCGGCTGATCTTGGCAGGAGGAAACAGGGGGGCGCAGCCAGGTCCCTGCCAATTGCCCCACCAAGTGACGCAGGCTTTCCGAGCCCCGGATCCTTCAGCGCGCGAGGAAGCCACACCATCCACATGGCAACCACCTCGTGTCATCTTGGATTCTTGGAATTTTGATGTTCTTAGCCCCTTATAAGAGTTGATATACAGTGCGATTTTGTGTTATCAAACCCGACGTGCCTTCCTCCCAGAAAATGCGCAAGACGGCTCTAAAGAGCCTGAGGTCCTACTCAAATGTCGCCTGTCTCTCAGCAGATTGTGATGAGTGACAGAATGCGAAGTTATAAGTCTTGAACCAACAAATACAATGTGCAGCTTGCGATGGCCATGGTCTCGGTCGGGGTATTAGGGTCGGCAACGTCAACTGTCGGAGACTTTCGAGCTCGCCCCGCGATTTGTCATCAACGCCAGCTCCGGCGTGATGATAGAGGGGCATTAAATTTCCCAAGTAGAATTTGAAGGTATTCCCATCAGTGTTCTTTCACAAACTGTCCAGTCTTCGCCAAACAGCACCGCACGCACCCTCGTGAAAAACATGACCAACTTCAATATCAAGATCGTGTCCGACGCGATCTGCCCATGGGTGAGCAAGTCCGTCCCTGTCTCCGCTGCTCTACCTCGACTAACTTTTACATCCCAAGTGCTATGTTGGAAAGAAGCGCCTGGAGCGCGCCATCCAGACATACAAGAAAGACATTCCCGGCGGCGCCAATGACACCTTCACCGTCACCTGGCACCCTTTTTACCTCGACCCAACGCTGCCCAAGGTCAGCATCGACCGTAACGTTCACCTGGCCAAGAAGTTTGGCCCCGAGCGCATGGCACTGGCGACTGCCCACCTCAAGACACTTGGCGAGGCCGAGGGCATCAAGTTCTCGTTCCAGGGCAAGATTGGCAACACCCGCGACGCCCATAGGCTCGTCCAGCTGGCCAAGACGAAATCCACCGGGTCTGAGGACCGCCTGATTTCGACACTCTTCAAGAGCCATTTCGAAGAAGACGCCGACATCACGTCCCAGGACGTACTGGCCGCGATTGGCGAGAAGGCGGGCCTGGAGAGGTCCGAGGTCGAGGATTGGTTGAGTCAGGGGAAAGGCGGCCAAGAGGTTGATCGCGAGGTCCAGGAGGCGTACAGCAAGGGTATCCAGGGCGTCCCTCACTTTACCGTAAACGGCCGGTACCAGGTGGAAGGCGCCCAAGATACGCAGAAGTTCCTAGAGTTGTTTGCGCGGGCCAAGAAGTCCTCGCCGGACGTCAGCACGGGAACTTCTGAAGGGGTGAGCTGCTAGGTAGCCAGCCATGAACACTACTGACCTTTGTTGCTCGTGTATTCCAGATCCAAATGAGAACCCCACCACCTCAAAAGGTGTATTCGCGCTTCGTAGTCGTAGTGACGGTTTATGTGGCCCGCCATTTAGATGTCAAGCAAACCACCCAAGTCGCTCTCGATCGCGCGTAGCCTCGCCTGCAGCTCCCTCTTCTTTTTATCCAACGCCCTCACCTCGGCCTCCTCCCTCCTCAAATCCTCCTGCGTCATCCCCACCCCCTCATCCCCGCCCTCATCCTCGTTGTCGTCCTCCTCTTGCTCCTCATCCAAAGACCTCTCCATATTCATCCTCTCCAACGCCTCCTGCTGCTCCGCCACCTTGCCCTCGTAATACGCCAGCGTATTGCTCTGCTGTGCGTACTTTTGCCTCTGCGCGGGGATCCTGTCGAGCGCCCCGGGGAGCGGGTACACGGCGCACAGCTTCTCGGCGCCGTGCAGGAGCACCTCAATGTCTACGTCCCCCCCTCCTCCTCCTCGGCTGTCGCCTGCCCCGCCCCCGCCCCGGCGCACAATCTGCGCGTGCAGGTCGCCGCCCAGGACGGCTGCCACGGCCGTGTTACGGCGAGCGGTCGGTCCGGTGCGGGTCGAGTTGGGCGGGGGTCCCGTGGTGACCTCGCCCGCCGCGACGTTGAAGACGGTTTGCCGGCGGGAGGAGGGCTTGGGGGGGTCCGGGTTCTGGCGGGTCGTTGTGGGCGGCGGCGGAGGGGGCGGGACCGAGAAGAGAGCGCGTTCGTGGGTTTCGGTGTCGCGGATGAGCGAAGTGATGTCCGGGTGGGAGAGGAGGGCGTTGGTAAAGATTTTGGGGGGTGGGAAGCTGTTGTTGTTCGTTTGCTGTTAGCAAAAGGGCTTTTGATCTTGGAGCAGCAGAGTTAGGTAAACCGGGCCGAGGGAGACTAACGGGAGGCTGTCAATTCCTTGACAGGATATGGAGATTTGCTCCAGATGCGCAAACAAGAGCGGCATAATGGCGGCCTGCTAATTACTTAAAATGGGCTGCCGAAGGTACATCGCGAGACAAGAGAGTGCTGGGTCTGTGTGTCTCTTGATGAGTGAGATTAGCTCGTTGCTGTGGCCTGTAGTCTTGGCATGTTGACTTACAGCCCCACCTACCCCGCGAGTCTCGTTTGGCCCCCTGTCATGGATCCGGTAGGTAAATTTCTGTCCTAAATACGTATGCCTGCCTCCCTAAGCTGTAGGCATCTATCTCTCTTGCCTTCAATCCCTGCCCTCCACGTTCCGATCTCATTGTGTTCCCCCACGACACACAAGAAAACAAAACTGCCTCTGCTTGTCAAGCTGACGCCGATTCTCGCTCTCACCGGACCCGCTTTCCCACTGGCACTGCGGAACTGGATGGAATCACTCCAGTCTGATAAGTTGGACCGGATGACGCCCAACGGCATTCAGGCACCCCCCTTGCTCCATCCTGTCCCTGGAGGGGCAGCTTTTGGAGTTGCATTGGCTGCGAACTTGCGAGGGTCAGCCGAACTCACTCACGTTATCTTTCGGAAAGCGGCAATCTTTCCTTGGAGGCAAAACGGGCAATGATCAGAAATCTCGACGGCGCGCCTCTGAATGCGCATTCGCGAAATGCTACACAACCGCTGTCCAGACATCCTGTTCCGCTCACCACACCTCTCGAGCCGGGAGCAGACCACCTCGTTGCTCCTTGCAGCCGGCATTGCGCTTCTTCTTCCGTTCATTGGGCATGGCCGCCGCTGGGGCAAACCTGCTGCAGGAAATGGACTTCAAAAATAGGCCAGCTCGGCCAGGTCCCAAACTCTTTCGGTCGCAGCCGGGGCTCTGATTCGTTGCCGGCTCCATCAAAAGCACCAGCGCCTTGCGCACGGCAGGAATCTGCGCCAGATCTTCTCTGCTCCGTTGCGCACTGCTGACGCGATGGACGACTCAACCGCCACCATCTGTCCTGACACAGCATGAGTCCGGTACCCTGCCTCTGCCTGCCTCCGGTGCGTTGCGCCGACCGCCGGTCTCGTGCCGTGACGTCTTTCTCTTGCGTCGCTCTCACAGGCTCTGTGCCCCGTAGTGCTCTCGCTTGCGACGCTCACCCGAATGCCAGGGGTTCGTTCGCTGGACTTTGCTCGAGTTCGCTGGAGCATTGCTGCCCAAGCTGCCGCTACGCCTCCGAACAGAGCCCGGCCAACACTGAGTGGCCGGCCGCGCTTCATATTCCTGCCCCTTTCCCACCCGACCCCCTGGTGCTCGTAGGGGTTTGAAAACCCTGCAGAGGAAAGGCACAAGGGAAATAAAATACTGGCAAAACTATAAGATGGATCTTCGGCCCGGTGCCCAACGTTTAGTCTGTAGTTCTGGAGCTCAGATGGCAGGAAGACGTCTTTAAAACAGCCAAAGGACCACACTTCGCCGCCAAAAACACGGCGCCCCCTCGAACACCACCATATTTGGTCCTACCTTAACTTTATCCTGACGTCTGTCACGAGGGTCGACTTGGCCACACCGCGCTTCCGACGAGCCGCTCCAGAAGCTGCCGGCACCCACCAGGCCGCCCCGAGCAGCATTCCTTGCGCGCCGCGAACAAGCCGCGCAACGGCGCACACATCTTACCCGTGGCACCGGCCAGCGATTTGCGCAGCACCGCCCACCCCCGCAATCGCAATCGCAATTGCTTCGACTGCCTCTGTTCAGATTTCCCCCCAACAAGCAATATCGGGAGGAATCAGCCTGCGCCTGCACGCAACCTGCACCTAGACTCTGCACGATATTATCATGACAACCAACCGAAGCCCCATATCTTCTCCTCGCTGGAGGTTTATTCTTTGGGTGCTGACGCCTTGATTCCACTCCCAATCGACACCCCTTTTCTTTTTCTTTTTCTATTTTCTCCCAAGCATCTCTCCCCCGCCATTTATTCTCGCCTTCCAGTCTACCCCACACTCGCAAGGGCAATCGATAAGATCCCGCCCGCCGCGAAAGGGACCCTGGCCTGGCGGAACGACGCAACAATTGGAAATCGAAGCCCAACCGAATCCGTCCCGGCTGCAGCCACAAGTCATAAACCATGTGGCCAACGACAACAAACTCGAAAATATCTCAAAACGTGGGGCCATCATCCCCGCCAGAGACCCCCAGGACCACCTCCCCCGTTTTTGGCCGCAAGAGCAGTCCCCGGCCGGGGGAGTTCCCGCCACGATTTTCTCTTCGTCCGATGGCGCCCCCACTCTCGACCGGCAGCCAGACGGCGGTGAACGGGCTGGCCTTCAACCACTCCATGGCGATCCGCCCCGAGCAGCTCTCGCCTCGCACTACCAGCTCGTCGTCTGCCTCGTCGTCTGATTCGGACGAGTCAGAGGACTCGGACGGCTCGCATGTTGCCGGCCCCTCACCGCAACCGACGGCAGAGCGGCGAGCTGCGCCGGCCCCACTCGCGCCGCAGGCAAGGATAGGCCGCTTTGTGACACACACCGAGTTCATCGTCGAGGAGATGAGCGACTTTGGCGACAGCGACGACGAGCGGCCCGGCGTGATCCGGCCGTGCGCCATCGAATACGCCGAATCAGACCGGAGCCGCTCAACATCACGGACTCGGAAAGAGGTCGACCAACGAATGATGTTCAACCTCGGAAACCTCAACTGCAGCGACGACTCGGACGAGACAGACGTGGACGAACATGAACATCAGCAGTTCCTGATGCAGCGGCGCGCCGACCGGAGGCGCAAACGGATGACCTCGGGCAGCATCGGCAAGCGGACCATCAGCGAGAGCATCGGCAGCGATACCGACCGCGAGGACCTCCGGTCTCTCCTGGGTGCCGAGGAGGCCGGCTCCAGCGCACGCCGCCTGCGCCGGAGAGTCGGCGATCGCCGCAGCCTGCAGTTCCACGACCCGCCGCCGCCGAGGATTGACGAGCTCGACGAGCCGGACTCGAGTGAGGATGAGATCCTCATTGGCGAGTCACTCGCACGCGAGCTTCCTTATTATGAATACGTTAGCATGGAGGTTGATTCTCCATGACGGCTCCAGCTGGCGCCCTCCCTCCTTTTAAATCGGCACTACCTTACCTTGCTCTTCACCTTCCTCCTCCTCCTCCCCTTTTCACCCCGGATACCGATGCCGACAACGATAACAATGACGACGACGACGATGTGATGATACAAAAAGCGACTGCGATGACGACTCATAAGCGATCTGCTTGGTGCATGTATGCTGGGTGCAGGTGACACATCTTTGGGCGGATATCTGTGCAATCTCCATTTTCCTAATGGCAATTCTGGCGACAGAAAAAAAAAGAAGGCGAACAAACCATCAGGCATTTCCTGTTCGTTTGGTTTCTCCCCCGACCCTGCTCTGCGAGTCTCGCTGCCCGTCTAGGAAGCTCCCTGTACGGAGTAGGGAGCCTGCAGGCGCCTCGGGCGGGCCGGGACGCCACCCAGGCGGGGACATCAAACGGCCTCGTCTTTTACGGGAGTTGGCTGTGGCGTTTGTATCGCTGGTGGTTGATGATACCTGATAGACTTGGGATTGCGTATTTCTGGTGGCAGACGGGACGGCGAGCCTTTATTCAGCCTGTTGAGGTCCAGATCCATGATGAAAATATGGGCGAGTGATGTGGTCTGATAGCTTGGGCTGTGTCTGGGACGAGTGAGATATGATAGACTGTTCCTCTAGACGGCGCTCCCATAAGCTCAGCTAATGTATCTGGTACATACCTCGCCTAACTTCACCTATCGTGCTCCGTTTGACTTGTTGCTCGGCAGCCTGCCTAATTCGAGGCATCAACCTGCAAGGTCCGCGGCAAGGTAGGTACGTAGCTGGCTCTTGTGATGAAAGAGATATCTTACCGTTCAGCTGCTCCTGCTCGTTATTACCGCTCTAGGAAAACGAACCCCCCTAAAACTTGGAATTGTCTGCCAATTGCCCTGTCCATTTGCCAAGGACTTGAGGCGGCAAGGCTGAGCTGAGATGAGGGTCCGTGGCGCAGGCTGTGGCTCGCCCATGGCTACTCAGCCAAGGCTGACCAATTAGACACTCGCTAACTCGCCACACATGGCTCAAGGTTAACTCCGCGTTGAACTACGTTTGGGGAAGCTTGCCCCTGCACATCTCGGCGCCTTCGTGACTTCGATCAACATCTCGTCATCACCGCCCAGCCCATCGTTCCAATACTAACGGGGCTTCTCGTCCAATTTCGGTGGTACCACCGACACTCTATAATTGCGTTTTGCTGCAAACGCCCACGTGAACGCGAAGAAGCCTCCCGAGATCTCCCCAGGGAATCGATCATCAATCCACGACCCACGACCCGCGACCCTGGACCCGCGACCCACGACCCTGCGTATCCGTACCTGGCCCGTCTCACGTACTTCCGCACCCTCCTACCTCCGACGCCCCTTCCCGAGTGGTAGGTAACGTTAGGTACAGGCGGGCAATATGAACCCAGTACCTGGCCAGGGCATGGCGGGCCGGGCAAACGCTCCGATTGCCCAGGTCGCCGGCACGCCGAACCGGCCTCAAGGCGGCCCCCCCCTCTATCGGCCCGAAATGATGCGGACAATCACTTTTCTCGGCGAAGAGGAGAAAACCAAGTACGAGAAGGGTCTTGCCGGTCTGTGGAAGGTGCATGACACGGCCATCCCTGGCTCGTCCCAGCAAGACGACGCAAAGAAAAAGATTTCCGACTTTGGAAGGATGCTCGTGGCCAAGATCCATCAGCGTCGCCAGCAGATTCAACAACAAAACCAGCAGCAGCAGCAGCAGCAGCAGCTCCGACAACAGCAGCCGCTTCAGCAACCCGGGCAAACCCAAGCCGCACCGCACCCCCAACAGGTTTCGTCTACTCCAGGAGGGGGCGGACCGTCGAGCAGCATGGGCAATCCCGCCTCCCAGTCACCGGCACCCGGGGCGCAGGCCTCACCGCACCTGGTGGCGGCGACTGCCCAGGCGAGACCGCAGCCCGCCAATATCATCAGCCATGTGAACGACATGCAGTTCCACCCCCCGTCCAACGTCACAGACAAGCCGAAATGGCTCGAGGAAATCAAGCAGAAGTATGCCAGGGCGCTAATGTCCATGGAGAACGCACGCTCCACAACAAAGTCGATCGATCAGGCGCTGCAGGACAACCAATCGCTGCCCGCCGAGGAGCGAAAGAAGCTGGAGGAGCGCAAGTTGCAGCTTCAAAAGCAGTACACCGAGGCCCACTCGTTCGCGACTGTTGTCAGGAAGCAATACGGTTCCGGCGGTAACCAGAGGCCGGCACAGAACGGCGCCGCAGGCCAGAATGCCGCAAACCAGGGGCGCCCGCAAACTTCGGGCGCCCAACCAGGCGTGGTCCAGCATGGCCAGGGAGCGAGTAACGGCGGAGCGCCAGCCGGAGCGCCGGCAAACTCATTGCAGAGCTCCACTGCCGCTGTCAATGCGGCCATTGAAGCTGCCAAAAAACAACAACTGGCGGCCGGTCGCGTGCCAGGTGCCGTGAATGCACTGCCTGCGCAGCAGCAAGGACCACCGCCACCTCAACCACACCACCAGTCGCAGGTACAACAATCCCCGGCAACACCGGCGCAGCCGCAACACTCCCCGGTCAACCAAGCACCTCCTCTAGCACAACCCGTTGCTTCCCACCAGCAACCTCAACAATCTCTGCAACTCCAGCAGCCAGCGCCGCCGATCAAAATCGAACCCGGAACGCAACCTCCTATGCCTGCGCCCCTCAACACGGCCATCGCAGCCGCAGCCGCAGGTGGACATCCGTCGGCGGGAACACCGACACAAAACTCGGCCCGCCTCCATACCCCCCAGTCGGCGACTCCCACAACTGCCAACGCCAACATTCGCCCGCTTACGCACGCCGCGGCCGTCAACTTGGCATCGCAACCGCGGCCCGGCGCGAATCCGACACCTCCCACAACCGGACCCGGGATCACTCCGTCATCGGGTCTCGGCGTGATCGGTGCAGCACAGCAGCAGGGCCATTCGCACGCGCACCCGCCGCAACCCCAACCCACGCCGCAAAACTTGCAGTCCAAATTACCGATTCCCAAAGTCCTCCACGAGAAAGCCATCCAAATGCCGACGGCCGTTCCCAACATTGGTGGTATTGGCAGCGCCGGCCGGCCCACCTACAGCGGCGGCGGCGGCATCGGAGGCGGCGTCATGAACCAGCCGGCTTTGACCAAGACGCCCGCCTTCCAGCTCGAGGGCGAGGGCGAGCGCATTCTCAACAAGAAGAAGCTGGATGAGCTGGTGCGCCAGGTCTGTGGCGGCACGGCTGAGGGCCAAGAAGGGAACCTGCTAACTCCCGAAGTGGAAGAGGTGAGCTGACACTTTCTCCTCCTCCCATGTTGCACTTTGTTTTTGCTGACCGCGATCCCAGTCCGTCCTCACCATGGCCGATTCTTTTGTCGACAATGTTCTCCACCAAGCTTGTCGCAACGCCAAGGAGAGAGGGTCAAAGGTGCTGGAGATCCGCGACATCCAGCTTGTTCTGGAGCGGACCTACAACATCCGCATCCCCGGCTACTCGAGCGAAGAGCTGCGGACGGTTCGCAAGGTCCAGCCAAACAGCTCGTGGATCAAGAAGATGAGCGCCGTGCAGGCTGCCAAGGTTGTCCCTGGAAAGGGGGATCTTTAACCACTCTTCCCAATCGTTGGTTCGGGATATCCCTCTTCTTCATGATGGTGGTTCGTTTTTTGGGATGACTTTTAAGGGGATAATTTTCCTGGCAGTCTGGCAGGGTTTTCATGCGGGCGCAAGGTAACAACTCTTCGGCTCGGAATAGGAGGGATGGATGATATCTTATTTGCACTTGCACATCTGGCGTACACGGGACGGGCGGATACGAGCAGCGCCACGAAGTCAATGGGGCTGGTAGGAACCGGGACCATCGGAGCAGCGCAATAATCACGATCCTGCCTTGATTTCAAACCATTGCTAGTTGACGATGCGAGAGCTAATGGTTATCTATCTGCCTTATGTGATCTTCTCATGTCCATCGAATTCAAAAGTATCACGGGCCCACATCGAAAGCTGTAGCGGGCATGTACTTCAGTATTTCTTGCTGCTCACAAGAGTGGTGGGGCCTTGGCCATCTTCAAACAAACTTGAGTCTTGGCAACACCCGTCATAAAGACTGTGAGATATGCATAACTCCTGTCCAGCAGAGGCACAGGGAGCAGGCGTTTGAGATTTTGGTATTTTTGGGCACAGACAAGGCTATGCCGACCCAATCAGGTGAGTGGGATGGCGGGAGTGAGCTTGAACCTCTGCGCGTGCCAGTTGGTCATCCGCTGAGGTCGCTGCGGCCAGCCGCGCCCGATCCGGGCAGTTGCTGCTGAGAGAGGTGCTGCTTGCTGCTTCCAGGTTGCTACCTGGAAGCTACCTATGTGCCGAGAGAACGAAACAACAGGGACGCCTTGTTGATGACCATGCCTCAATACCGAGGTAGTTAAAATGCGACTGGGTCGTAAAATCGACGCACATTCGATATATATTAGTATTGAATACCTCCTGAGAAGAGGAGGAAGACGCGAGATGGCCGTCATCGCTTGCTTTTTGGCTGACTCAAGGGAGCAATCGCAATGCGCGGAAACAGCCAGAAGCTGGGACCCAACAGGCAGCAAATCGACAACGTCACAAAGCGTCCAGCTAGCCCAAGTGGGTCGCTGGGGCGAGCCGCATCCACTGCCATCCATTTGGCGGGCGCATCGGTTCAGGCGCAGAGCAGCTGGGCAAGTACCGTAGCCCAAGCTTGTACTTGGCCACTCCGGCAAATTAGCGTGCAGACCTAAAGTACCGTTGCGCAGTCAGATACCTGAGCCAGCTTCCCGCCTAGTGCTCGTGGCTCGTGTCACGTTTGGCGACTGACTGCCCTCCCAATCTCCGACTGTCCTCGAGCTTTTCGAACCTTCCATTCCTGCATCACCAACCCAACCACAGCAAACCCCAATCTTTCGCGGCGATAGTGATTCCGACTGCCTGTAGGACGTTGCACTTGCACCCCAGGCACTTTTTCCTTGTCCCGCTCGCCGTGGTCCCCCTTTGAGCGCCTGCATTTCCAACAAACAAACTTGGCGAGGTCGCCCTTCTGAACCGGCCAACAGCTAAGGTAGCCGCTGCGCGTTTCGCGATCGCCCCGGCGCCAGCCATCAGCACCGTCCGTCTCGCATCGGCGGACACACGCACCGAATTATCACTACTACCTTGCACATCAACCCTCAAACATGCCCGGCAAGACGCCCGATAAGGAGCCCGTCGAGAACGGCGGCTATCGGGGAGGCAAGGACCTTAAGCCCAAGGGCAAGAAGACGAGCAAGAAGGACGCCGACGACGAGATGACGGTGGTTGTGCCCCCTTCAAAAGCATCCAAGCAGTCGTCGGCCCCCCCGCCGAACGATGCCGAGGGCGACGTTGCCATGGATGACGCCGCTGAGGGCGAGGTCAAGGTCGACCCTGTCGTCCAGGCCATCAACGGTAACTGCGGGCTCCATCTGCTGCTCTAGACTGCCGAGACTGACCGACGCCCTGTGGTGAATAGACATCAAGAGCAACTACGCCCTCCTAGACCGCGCCGTCGCGCTTTTCGACGCAAGATACTCGCTTCGCGCGTTGCGGTCCATCTCATCCATCCGGAAACGGCTGACGCCCGACATCCTCGCCCAGGCCATCTCAGAGACTTTCCCCGCGTCGTCAGCCAGCGCCAATGCTGCGAAGCAGATGCTGCAGACCATCGGCCGGTCAGACGTCTCCCTAGGTCGTCAACCCGGCCCAGAGATGGAGATTGACAGCGAGCCCAAGTCTTCCGGCGGCAAGAACGGCGCGAAGAAGGAGGTCAAGGAGGTCATTCCAGAAGTCGACGTTTTCCTCGGCATTCTCACACAGGTTCTTTTGCACGACAACAAGCAGTTCAAGCAAGGTTTCGAGTTCTCGCGCTACCTGATTGACCGGATCCGGTCCGTCAACCGCCGCACGCTCGATAGTCTCTCTGCAAAGGTGTACTTCTACTACTCGATGTTTGCCGAGCAGATCGCCCCACTGCCGCCGTCTCCGCAATCGCCAATCGTGGCGATCCGGCCGACCCTGCTCGCCGCCCTCCGCACAGCCGTCCTGCGCAAGGACGTCGACACACAAGCATCGGTCATCGTGCTCCTGCTCCGGAATTACCTGCTCACGTCGCACATCTCGCAAGCCGACCTTTTGGTCTCGCACACCCAGTTCCCGGAGAATGCCGCAAATAACCAGGTCGCCCGCTTCCTCTACTACCTCGGCCGCACCCGTGCCATCCAACTCCGCTACACCGAGGCGCACGAGCACCTGACGGCCGCGACTCGGAAGGCCCCCTCGAGCGCCTGCGCTGTCGGGTTCAGCCAGACAGCAACCAAGCTGCTGCTTGTCGTGGAGCTGCTCATGGGCGACATCCCCGACCGTGCCACCTTCCGCCAGCCAAGCATGGAGGCGGCGCTGCACCCCTACTTCCTGCTCGTCCAAGCGGTCAGGGTCGGTAACCTGGAGGATTTCGAGACCATCATCGCCGACCACGCCGACACGTTCCGCCGCGACGGCACCTACACGCTGATCCTCCGCCTCCGCCAAAACGTCATCAAGACGGGCATCCGCATGATGAGCCTGAGCTACAGCCGCATCTCGCTGCGCGACATCTGCATCCGACTCCACCTGGGTTCCGAGGAGAGCGCCGAGTACATTGTGGCCAAGGCGATCCGCGACGGCGTCATCGAGGCGACGCTGGACCGCGAGAGGGGGTTCATGAAGAGCAAGGAGGTGGGCGACATCTATGCCACGCGGGAGCCCGGCGAGGCGTTCCACGACCGCATCCGCGCGTGTCTGGCGCTGCATGATGAGAGCGTCAAGGTATGTCTGCCCTTCTTCTTCTACAAGACTTAAGAGGGGAGAAGTCGAAGTATGTGCTCATGTGCTAACGTTTGTTTGTGACCTCTAGGCCATGCGATTCCCCATGAACCAGCACCGTCTCGAGCTCAAGAATGCCCAAGAGGCCCGCGAACGCGAGCGTGAAATGGCCAAGGAGATCCAGGAGGGCGATCTGGACGAGGACGACCTCGGCGGCGAGTTTGAGGGCATGTAATTATCCGCTACCACACGTGCGTTTTGGTTTTCCGGTCTTTTCGGTTCCTTGTAAACTTTATGTCTGAGAAAGAGAGGAGAGACGGAGCCGTGGGGGGAGGGGGTGGTGGGGGTGGTGGTTTGGCGAGAATACGAACGATGATCATGGAGACAAGGGCATCTTTATTAGTGGTCTGTTCCATGATCACTCAGCGATTCGTGCACAGTAATCAATCAGATCAATTTGTTCTGGAGAGCGAGTCTGGGTCTGCAGTGGATGTGACGGTGTGTTGCTTTCTGAGACTGGGTTGGTTGCTTGTTAGGTTGTGGAGGTTCAACACCAGCGGCGGTGAGGGTTTAGAGGGTATACCAGTAACATACGCCAGCTACCCTTTCAACCCTAGTCATCATACACAAGGACTTGGCTCGTGAACTTGCCAGACATGGGTCGCCTATTCCGTTTATATCATATTATAGTGTAACTAACGGAGCTTGAGGGTGGTGAACAATATAAACATTGGGTATCATTCGTCTCTCTATCCAACAGTTTACCTGCCTCACCCTCTCCTCTGCCTCCTCACTCTCCCCTCCTCCTCCCCGGCAGCCCCATCACCACCCTCCCCCCTCCTCATCTTCCTCTTGGCCCCCCCGTCGCCCGCAGAATAAGTACCACCACCATCAGCCCGCCAATGATCCCCGCCCCGGTCCCGCCACGACCTACCACCTCTCCCCTCTACAGCCCCATCCGGGGGTCCTCCCCCCTCACCCTCACCCCCACCCTCCTCGATCTCGGTCTCCCCCCTACTCCTCCTCCTCCGACCCAAAGAGGAAATATTGGGATCAGGACCAGGATCAGGATCAGAATACTGCACATCGCGATCCCACGCCGCCAGCGACGCGGCCGGACTGCGCAGCCAGCTCCGCAGCTCGTGCAAAAACAGCCGGGCGTGCTCGCGCCCCAGGAAATCAGACAGCATGGTTTCGGCCTGGCCTGTGCTGCCCTGCACGTCGACGGTCTTGAGGATGGCGATGATGTATTCGAGGAGGAACTCGGCGTTGTTGGTGCGGCGGCGGTGGATTTGGTCGTCTTTTGTTGGGTTGGTATTCATATTTCTGGCGGGGGTTGGGGTGGAAGAAGAAGAGGATGTCGGGTCGGTGGTGGTGTCGGGATCGGGATCGGAGAGGAAGGAAAAGACTTGGAGTTCGCGGCGGATCCAGAGGCGGGCGCGCGAGATGAGGTGGGGGGTGGAGGAGAATTGGATGGGGGTTGGCGGCGGGCGGTATTGGGAGATGCGGTTGGAGCCTATGTCTTTTGGAGGAGGGTTAGTTGGGTGTTGGGATTGGGAAGAGTCGAGTGTGGTCTTACTTACGCAGGGAGTAGAGTTGGTGACGGTAGATGTGGCGGCGACGCTGGATGGCCTCGTTCGGAAACGGGGGTGGTCGTGGATATCTTCTGCGCGTGTCCCGTAGTAGCCCGTTCTGTGATGTGAATCTCGGGCGTGATGGCGAGTCTGCGTATGGCGGTGGCCCGCTCTGGCCCGCCTCGCCATCATCCCGCCCTGTGCTGTCGCGGGTCCTCGGGGCGTTGGACACGCGGTAGAAGGCCTCGCCCGTCTGGGCATCCGTATAGCGGACTTTGTAGACGTTGGCTTTGCATAGCGGGCAGTTTGGATGTTCCTGCAGCCAGCTCACGAGGCAAACAAAGTCAAAGTGGGCGTGGCCGCAGGGGAGCGCGGCGCAAGGGTCCGACACGGAATCGAGGCAGATGACGCAGCAGTCGTGCGCTTCGGCCGAGTCTGTTTCTATCTCGGCAAGCGTCGTCTGGAGAACCTGGGCTTGGATATCGTCGAGCCCGTCAGCTTCTCCTCCTGTGTCCATGGGCCTGTGCTGTGGAACAAACGAACGGGCGGCATAGGTGTTCTAGAGGGTTGGCTTCTAGGTAAGTTCTAGGTGGGGCAACGTCCGAGTGGATGCCCTGGCTTCCACTTCCGGGTTGGGGATCGGACTGCACAGACCCCACTGCAGGAAGCCGCTGAACCCTGTCAATGCCAAGCATGACCTCAACGGGTGTGGGGTGATTAAAACGCGTCCCAACGCGTCGTGTCGGTGTGTACTTCGTACCTTTGTACTTTTTTGCTCCTGCGGTCGACGAAACCGCGCCCGCCATATATCCTCAACAAACACCACTTAGGCTTGTTGCCGCACAGGACGATGGACGACCAGGCTAGGGCGGCCTACGAGGACCAGTCCCTGCAGTTGCGGGCCGAACTCAAACAATGGGAGGGCGACTGGGCGATTGCCCACGGCGGGAAGAAGCCGGGGCGCGACCACATCAAACAGCATCCCGACATTGGTACGTATTACCAATCCCCAATCTCTCCGTTTGGCTGTCGGACCGCCAGGCTGACCAACCCTGGGAACAGCCCACAAATACAAACAGTACAGCAAGCTCCGGGACATACTCGCAGGCAAGATCCCGCCCCCTCCGCCGGGTCCAGCCGACGCCACGCACGGCCACCAGCAGCAGCGCAAACGGACCCAGTCCGATGCCGCCCTCCCTCCCCAGACCCCGTCCAAGAGGTCCAAGCCGGTCCAGACACCGCGGAAAACCCAGCATATGCAGCCCGAGGCCATGTCACCACAGGCCCAGACACCGTCCGCCGCCCGTGTCGCTCTCACCCCATCTTCGAACCGGACAGCCCTCACTCCCGCCGCAGCCGTGCCAACCTCCATCAGCCCAACACCGCAAAGAGACGGCCGCGTCCTCGGCCTGTTTGACCTCCTCGTCGGCACCCCTTCGAGATTCATGACATATACCGTCCCGACTATCCCCCTCCCCGCCGCTACCCCAAGTAAGCAGCGCACCATCGATCTACAGCCGTCAGCAGCAACAACAACAACCACCCCAACCACCGCCCGCTTCGCCTCCACCCCGAAAGCCAACAAACGCACCACCCAGCTCCTCTTTCAGACCTCCACAACCACCCCGCTCCACGACAGAGAAAACGTCACCCCCTTCAAGACCCCCTCCACAAACCGCATCGCCAAACCCCGCTCCACCCCCACCAGCTCAACGCCCTCCTTTTTGCGCCGGCGCGCCGTGTCATTGACAACAACTACTACTACTACCACGTCGACTACCGCCGCGGCGGCCCTCTCTCGTGTAGATGAGCAGGACGAGGACGCCGACGAGGCTGAGGAGGGGGAAGAGGAGGCGTGGAAGAAGGTTGGGCCGCTGCGGCTGCCGCGGAAGCTGGGGATTATGCGGGGGCTGAGCAGTGTCGTGGCAGGGTTGAGGCGGATGGAGGAGGAGGCGTTTGAAGACGAGGAGGAGGCTATGAGGGAGATGGAGATGGAAGCGGAGGGGATGGTCGCGGGGAGGAAGGGAGGGGTTACTGAGGTGGAGGTTGAGCAGCATAGCCAGGGTCAGGTCCAGCTAGGCCGTGACATACCCGGCGGCATGGGGGACAAGCAGAACAAGGAGCCGCCTGTTGGGTTATTGTCGGGCTTTGACAACGAGGCAGTCCACGACGACGACGGCCTTGACGAAGGCGGCCGACAGCAGCAACAACAACAACAACAACAGCCACTCCGGCAGTTCAAGAAGCGCGGCCAGAAACGCACGACACGCCTGGTCAACATGCGACCGACCAGGTCAAAACGACCGGCGGCGCAGACCGAGGGCAAACCCGACGACGACAAAGAGGACGACGATGCCGCCTCGGCGTCAGAACCAGACTTTGACGCTCTCGACTCGAACTCGGACGGCAACGAAGAGCCGGCCGCCGCAGTCAAGGCCAAGACCAAGACAAGCCAAAAGAAAGCCGCCGCCTCCGTGACCAAGGACGACGCACAGGGGGCAAAGAGCGAGGGCGTGGTCAAACGGGCGGTGCGCAAGGTCAAGGCCTCGGCGCACGCCAATTTCAAGCGGCTCAAGCTGAGGAATTCGGGGTCCAAAGGTGGGCCGGGACATAACAGTCGCTTCAGGAGGAGGCGGTGAAAAGCATGCATGGGCTTGGTTGGCTGTGATGAAACTATGAATGAATTGCATGGGTATGGTGTAGCATTTGCATTGGGACATTGGCTTGTGGCGGGGGGGGGAGGTCTATTATATATATTATCTCTGTACTTTGCTTCAGGTATCATCTTGCTGGAATAGCTTGGACGGTTAGCGCGTTACATCTGGAGGATTAAGTACATCCATCCGTCTGAATCAATTCAGCGATTTTGTGCTGCATTGGAATTCCCAAGGGGCTTGGTGGCTGATGTGTATGCACCATCTCAGTTTTATTAAGCAAGGCAAGGACTGATCCCTACTAGATATATGAACGACCCAAATAAACTCCTAGATAACCAACCCGCCTGGCGTCTCAAACACCAGGTGTTTTTCCCGCGACGCCGGCCGCCGTATAAAGGCGTAGTAACACGACGGTGACAGATAAATAGAAAATTAAGCAAACTATGAAAAACATGCAGCATGGCCATGCGTGATCTGTCCGTCAGTCATCCTGTTCCTGGTAAGGATTACGGTACTCTCTGTCTGTCCAAACCCCTTCCTTATTCATTCATCCCTCCCTCCCTCCACAAAATCAAGTGAAAACGACGCTCCCCACAGTCGCCGTAACCGTCGCCGTCACCGTCTCCCGGAGTGTCTCCTTCTCCGTCACCGTCACGCGCTCGGTAACCACCGCCGCGCTGCTGCTGTCGGTGCCATCGACGATGGCGCCGCCGTTGACCACGCTGGGCGACGTCCCAGTTGCAGTAGGTTCAGCCTCGTCGTTTACGGGGGTGGTGGTGGTTGTCTCGGGGATGGGGATGACGACCAGCCTGGGGGTTGTCGAAGTCAACAGGGTGGTGGGGCGGGGCACGGGCGTGAAGACGAGCGAGGAGATTGTGAAGGAAAACGGAGGCGGCGGCCCGAAAGAGGCGGGGACGGAGAAGGCGGGGAGTTGCTGGGATGTTGGCGTCGCGCTGGGTTCGACGAGGTCGGGGTCGATGGTCAGGATGATGGTTGCCGTGCCGGTGGATACGGTTATGGTGGCAGTTCTGGTGATGGGCCCTGTTGGGATCGTTGCTGAGCTGCTTGCTGAACCGACTGACGAACTGCTTGATGCGCTGCTCGATGAGCTGCCTGCTGAGCTAGCTTCCGACGAGGGGGTAGGTTCTGGGAGGGTGCTGGAAACCTGACTCGAAGATTCTGACGCAGTCGGGACGGGATCAACTGTCACGGTGGTGGTTCCCATGCCGCTAGTGATGGTTACTGTCTCAGTTCTGGTCCTGCGGCCGGTCCGGCTAGTGGATGAGGAGGCGCCGGTGTTTGTTGCAGACTCTGCTTCAGTCGATGAAGCAGCCGACGAGGCAGCCGACGAGGCAGGTAGCGCAGTCGACGACGCGCCAGATGACGAACTCGGCACCATCGCATCCAGAATTGACCCCAGGATCTGCTTGGCCACCGCGATGTCTTCGCACCCCAGAATCGAACCGCCGGTCGTATTCATGGGCAGAGCAAAGCAGGCAGTGTTGGTGCCCTGGCAAGGGATAACGTCGAAGCCCTCGCCGCTGGCGCAGGTCGCGAGCCCGCCAGCAACGCACGCCACCTGGCCCTGTGTGCAGGCCGACTGCTCAGTCAATGCGGCGAAAAGCAGGTTGTATTCGCGCGCCTCCTGGAGATTGCTCTGGTACACGTCGGGGGACACGGTGGTGGTCGCCGTGGGGGGAGTGAGAATGGCGGTCGGGATCTCGGATTGGGGTGTTCCCGTCACGGTGGGCCGAACAGAGGATGAGGAGGTAAGGAGGCTGGAGGGCGAGCCGGAGGAGGAGCTGGTGGACGAGCCGGTGGAAGATGACGACGCGGTGGACGTAGCGGAACTGGGGCCAGTTGGTGTAGCTGATGAGTCCGGGGCGCTCTCCGAGGAGAGCGGTGAGGTTGCCAAACTGGATCCGCTAGTGGTGCTCGTCACCGAACTGGAAGAGCTACTGATGTCCTCGGTCGCGGCTGACGAGGAGGAGCTGCCGGTGGTTGAAACAGCTGAACTCTGCTCAGTCGCGGCTGACGAAACCGAGATCTGGCTGATAGGAGTGACGACAGGTCGGGCGGCCGTCGTTGTCCCGGCAAGGGGGAGAGTGACGGCGCTGTGGAGAGAGTTCGTCGAGCTCGATAGGCTGGGGGCCAACGAGTCTGTGCTCGAGGAACTCGGGCATTCTGAGCTCTCAGCGCCGGTTGTCGTCGCCGCGGTCGCCGTTGACAACTCAGGTATGCTGCTTGACGCAAGCGTGACGGTGCTCTCTGTTGCCAGTGGTGACGCTGTCGAGTTGCTTCCAGCAGGAAACTGTCTCGGCGCCTTGCCTGGCTGGGCCCAGAATCGTGGACGGTTCCTGAGCGGGCCTGCCTCGACAGCGGCGACCAGCGACAGGGCGTGTATTATGAGTGTTGTGGTACGCATCTTTTCCTGTGCCTGTCAGGAAGTAGTGGTGTTGTGGTTGTTGAATTGTTGAATTGTTGACTTGTTGTAAGTGGTGGTGAATACCGAAAAAGAGGAAGATCGTCGAGATGTCAAGATGGTTGCAGAGGACCCGCCCGCGAAGAGAAGACAAGTAAAGTAGTGTGGTTGGTCTGGGGAATCAAAGCAGACTTGCTGCTTGCCCGGAAAGAAATGAAGAAACGACCTGTTCCTTGTGGTGCAGCTGATGGTATCACGAAGGCCAGCTTTGGAACACTATCACACGGCAGAGACAAAGGGACAATGATGCCCTGGGCCGCAACGACAAACAACCCCAAGAATAGGATAATGGGAGAACAGGGGAGTGATGACAAGTCAAGGCGGGAGAGAGAGAAAGAGGAAGCAGGGAGGACGGCAGCAAAATAGAAAAAAGAGAAGTACGGAGGAGAGGCCACGATGACTCCATCACGCCCATACCGCCCTTGTCACTGTCTGTTCCTGACGAGCACTTTGCACTTCTGCCGTCTCTGTCTAGCTTGTCTGGCACGTCAGGCCGCCGACGCGCCGCGGCAAGTCGAACGGCCAGCATTTTCCGCGGCCACCAGGCTAGGTGACATGGTGTGGTTTTTGGAGTGGTTTTTGCTGCACAGGTGAGTGTTCAACGCTGGTTCAATGTATGCGAGA
This sequence comes from Chaetomidium leptoderma, assembly GCA_033296705.1. Taxonomy (NCBI): domain Eukaryota; kingdom Fungi; phylum Ascomycota; class Sordariomycetes; order Sordariales; family Chaetomiaceae; genus Chaetomidium; species Chaetomidium leptoderma. The sequence continues at coordinate 5,159 of MU856915.1, read as the reverse complement.
TGACGCGGGGGCTGCGGCCGCCCTGGCTGCATCGACTGGCACCCAATGGACTGGCAGCAGCCTGGGGAAACATGAGAAAACAACCAGGCCGAATGGATGTTCTGGGCCGAGCCAGAGTAAGCGCCGTCGTATTGAGAGCGTGGAGGTGCAAGTGCAGCTTTTTTGCACGTCGTCGGTGTTTCTGCGCGGGAAAATGCTGGCCAATGGTTCTGATGCCCCACCAAAATGTGGCACAGGCCCTGAAACATGCAAGGGCCCGTCTTCCGCAGCGGCAGCTTGACGCTTTGGGTTAGCTTCCATCCCGGGCGGCTGTGTCAGCAAACGCCCGGTTGACCACTCACTCACTGTCAATTTCCTCTCCAACAACCCTAACCCCCATCTAACACCTCCCCCTCCAGACAACGACAACGACAACGACTATAAGTGATGTAGGGGTTGTATTCGTATTCACAGCCGACGGTCTGAGAAGACGGTTAAAGGCAAGCTCTTGTGATGACTGTTCTATTCCGCTTCAAATGCTGCAGGTACTGATGCATATGCACCCTCCTCTACCATGTAGTTGTCCATGATCCATACCCCATACTCTCTCCTTACATGCAGATGCAACCTTCTATCCTCTATTCCAGTTCGTCATTCGGGCCCAGCCCATCGCTCCCAAGCTCTTCCGGTGACAAGAGCCGCACAACCGTCGGCCCGGTCCTCACTGGCTGAGCTTCGTCCTCCTGCTGCGACTGCGGAGCCAACTCTTCCCTTTCCAACCGCATAGCCTTCGCCGGCCGCCGCAGTTCCTCTGCCTCCGGACCCTGTGCCTCAAGCGCAGACCGCTTCTTTTTCGACTGGGCTTTTGAGTCCAGGATGGCAGCCACCAGTGTGCGTATTAAACCCCCGCCTGTCCCGCGGGGAGTGGTTGATCGCGAGGCCGAGGTGAGGTCAATAACCTCTTGAGGGGTATCATCGTTGTCGGGGACATCGGGTTTTGAGGTGAGGTCAATGATGTCGGGAAGGCTGGTCTCCGGACGGCTGATCTCTGGAGGATTGCTTGAGGGGGCATCGACTTTGAAGGGGCCGCCATCGGGAGGGTTGCCATTGGAGAGGTTGCCATTGGAGAGGTTGCCTTCAGCGGGGTCGATGCCGGGACGACGACTGGTATCAGGACGGCTGATTTCTGGAGGATTGCTCCTGGAAGGATTGCCGTAACGCCGTCCGCCCTTTCTTCCTTCTTTCACCTCTTCCACCAAGAGCGCCGCAAGGCCAAGAAGCCCGCGAGACGGGCTATAACGACGGTGACCCTTTTTATTCCGCCCCACCACCGCCCTCGGCTCATCCCCAACCTCCACCTCCACCTCCACCTCCGCCGCCTCAACACTCACACTCACACTCTGCGACACCTCTCTCCCCCCTTCCTCCTCACAACAACTCCCCTCCCACGCCTCGCGGAACGCCAACCCCACCGCCAACGCCATCTGCCTCGCCACACTATTCCCCACCAGCTTCCACTGATCGGCCAGCTTACCCAGCAACACCTCCTGGTCGGGAAACCCCTGCGCCCTTCTGATCTCGTGCACCGTCAGCGGCCGGTCTTCGACCCAATGCAGGCCCGTACCCGCCCGCGCATCCGTCGGCTGGCTGCGCGTGGTGACCGTCTGAAAGACGTCCGCCGGCCTCACGCGGCGCCAGCCCTGCGAGATGGGCGTCACGCGGAAGCCCTCCGGGGGGAACAGCTCGCGATCGGCGAGGCTCATGACGCCGTTGCCCTGGCGCCAGGCTTTGGCAAAGGACATGCCGTGCGGGTGGGTCGGGATGGCGGCGATCTGGTCGCGGAGTCGATTGGTGATGCCGGTGCAGACGCGGTGGTCCGGGAAGGCGGCGGTCGCGGGCTCGGCTTTGCCGTCGCCGATGAGCGGGAGGTCGGCGGTGCCCTCGGCGGCGCTGACGTATTTGAAGGGCGTCGGCTGGAAGGAACGCCGGACAAAGGGCTCGCCGTTGCACATCTCGCCCAGGCCGCGCGTTTTGACGGCCGGGTAGTGGGAGTGGGAGAGTAAGGGGGCCTCGGGGAGGCGCAGGCCGGGGGCGGCGAAGTAGAGGAACACGCGGTTGCGGCATTGGGGTGTCCCGTGAGACCAGGCGTCGCCGAGGATGAGCTGCGCTTGGTATCCCATGCCCACGATGGCGCAGAAAAGCTGCGAGAGCACGTCCTCGGACCGGTTGTGGCGCGCTTGGACGATGGTCGACACGTTCTCCAAGATGCCGTACTTTGGCCGATAAAAGTCGACAAAGGAGGCAAAGGACGCGACCAAGGACTGGTTCTTAATTTGGGCCAGTGTCGTCTTGTCATGGGTGAGGAGGGAAAAACCCGGGCATGGGCTACCCGCCGAGATGAAGTCGACCTCGCCCGGCCGCGGAACGTTATCCGTATACTTGCCTTCGAGGGCCTGCCTCAGAAGGTCGTCCACGGAGCCGAGAAAGGGCTTGGTGGGCTTGGTATTGGAATCTGGCGTGTTCGCCATGTACGTGTGAATCGCCTTGTCCCAGATATCGTTGGCCCAGTGCATCTCGACCGCCCCGCCCTCCTCAAGACCTCGGCCAAAGTTGCCGCTCCCGCAAAACAGATCCATGCCCCTGAGTTTAGAGAATGTCTGCTGACTCGGGTCAAATCCCTGCCGTAAAGACACTGGGAAGTCGCCAAGCGGAACACATTCCTCATCGCCGTTGGCTTGCGTCCTGAGATGGTGGGTGATGAAGAAAAGATTGCCGGTGCCACCTCTGTCGTAAGGGGTCGGTATGGATTCTCCCGACCGGAAGAAGCGAACGAGGCACTTGCCGATGATTGCGTCCGGCTTCGTCACAACACGCTGATCCGTGTATACCAGCTCATTGGGCGCCGCATGAGCTCTGGGGTCGAGTTGGTCCCGGCGGAGTAATCTCCGCAGCCGCACGAACATGGTCTCGCTTTGCTTGAAGAGTTTGACGACTTCAAACGGCTCAGCAATCGGCTGAGACTTGGAAACCATGGCAAGTACCGTATCGCCTGTCCTGAAGTCGGGCTTTTGCCGGTCGTGGGAGCATCTCATATGAGATCTCTGGAGCGTGATCCAGCGCCGGGTCTCGACGGCGTAAGTCTGGCGCACAAAAAACTCGCCGCTGCCCCCGTTGGGGCTCCCGAACCAGTCAATGGAATGGACTGCCAGAATGTCGTGCTCCTGTACCCGCGCATGTCGGCCTTCCTCGCAGGTACAATGATCCGAGAGGAACAGCTCGTTCGGCCAAGGGTACTTCATCATACAACAAGGCGTTTCGACCGGCCGATAAAACCAAGAAACGTCGAAGCTGCGAATGCCGCCCTTGGAAATGTGGACTTGTTGTACGAGGCCGAACCACTTGCCGTCCTCTGTCGCACCCTTGGAGGCCATGCTCCTCCACTTGGTGTCTGTCGAAGAATCGTCCCGAGGGGTCGAGATAGTGTCGCCGATTTTGATTTGATCAATGATGTCCAGGGGAAGGAAGCACGCTTCACTTGACCGACTCCGCTTGCTCGATGGTATCCTAGCAGGCGCAGCCACGGACTTCTCGACTGCACCGTTCGGCTGTTGTTGCGCCCCAGCACCAGAAGGTTGGCTCGCCTCTTCCCCGCGGATGGCCTTCAACATTTTCCCGATGACCATGTGCCCGAAACAGTCCTTAACGTACGGCGTCACAATCGTCGGCGGCGCCTCCTCTCTGCCCTGCACGATGTTCGGGAGCGGAGGGAAGGCGGCTGGCTTGTATTGGGTGAAATAAATTGTCTCCCGGCACAACTGCAGAGACAGTGCCTTCTTCCGCCCCAGGACGCCGTTCATCTCCTTCCAGATGAAGTCGATGTTGGCCGAGACCGATGTGCGGTAGTCGTCGCTCGGGTGTTTCCGTCGCCAGCGCCGAAACTCGCGTGACCCGCCGTGTATGCCGACCAACCACTGGGTGAAATGTGCCTTGAATGATTCTAGCTCGACCTGGCGACCTTGGTTGATCATGGCAGCCGAATAATCGACGGCATGCTTGGCCAGATCAGCAAGCCACGTAAACGGGGTGAAAAACCTCGCATACTCAGTGCTGGGCTTGCTGAGGCGGTAGTAGACTTCCCGCTTGGCGTTCAACCTCGACCGCACCCATATCTGGTCCTGAGCCGTGGCGTGAGATGTCCCGTAGTTTCCGATGGGTAACTCGGATACCTCGATCTTCTGGACGTAACGTTGGTTGCCGCCGATGCTGAGCACGCCGTCAAAGTAGAGGCGGTCATGGCCTGCCCTTGTCGCCATGTGCTGCAGGGGCCGCATCTCGAATGGGTACCAGACCGAGTTGACATAGAAGGAAAAAGAGTCGAGCTCAAACTCGACAAAATCGTCCATGGTTGTAGTCCCCCGCGCTTCGACGAATTCCATCAGTGACGCCACGGCATCTCTTTCCTTGCTGGGCGGCATTGGGGGATTGAACCCTTCATACTGCGCTTTGGGGTGGATAAGCGTCGACGTGGGCAGCTCAACGTTGACGTTCTTGCTCCGACCGACTTCGAATTCGGCTGGAGTACTTGAGAGGGTAGAGCCTCGAGACAATGGCCGGGGGGTCTGAGCTGCTGTTTCCCCGCTGTCCCCTTGGTTTGCGGTTTCAGCGAAAGGCCAAAAATCGAAGTCATTTAGCTGATGGTGGAGAGCCGGTCCCTTGGTTTCCCCCTCCTGGCTTTGACCGTCAAGGGGGGCTGGAGAGTCCATGTCAACGCCCAGGCCTCCCCCAAGAAAATCTTGCCCCTCGATGGGCCATGCTGTTGACAAACTCATCAGCCGTGGTGAAGATGTGTGACCCGTTGCTGCGGAGATGTAGACTGGCTGCAGTGGGTGAGTAAAAGACTTGGTTAAACAAGGCGCGACAAGGGAGTGTCAAAGGGCCGGAAATGGAAGTCTGCTAACCAAAGAGCAATATGTCTGGTGAGGTGAAGGATGTTAGGGTAGATTTAAGTAGATGATAACCATGCTACTGACTGGTAGCAGTGGTATTGTAAAAAGAAAAAAAGAACTTGAATGGGAGAATCGAGAACATGAAGAATAGCAGAATGGAGGTGGATGCAAACAAAAAGTAAAATTGCTGGCGTCGCTTCGCTCGTCAGTCGCGCGGCCCTTCGCTACGCTACG
>MU856914.1:77878-118342 GCA_033296705.1 Chaetomidium leptoderma | reverse complement strand
TCGGCGCAGTCGACTCGTCGTGCGCCATCCTCATCAGCGACCGCGCCCGCCCCGACCACCCCATCATCTACGCCTCGGACGCCTTCACCGCCCTGACAGGCTACACGGCCGCCGAGGTGGAGGGGCGCAACTGTCGGTTTTTGCAGGCGCCGCCTCCTTCTGTTCTTCTTCCTGTGCTTCCTCTTCTTCCTCCTACTCGCCAATTTTCAGAAATGGTGATTACACCCCCCAGCCCCGACCCCGACCCCAGCCTCAGCCCTAGCCCTAGCCCCGACCCCAGCCCCAGCCCCAGCCGCCGACAACCAGGGTGGCGGTCGTCGTCGTCGTCGGGGTATCATCATCATATAATAAAAAAGGAGCAGCAGGAGGATGTGGGGACGCAGGAGGAAGAGAAATACCAGGGTTTGTTGGATATGAATATGAGGAGCAGGAGGAGGAGGAGGGGGTATGGTGTGGACATGGATGTGGTGGGGACGATGAAAAGGGCTGTTGAGGGCGGGCGGGAGGTGCAGGTTGAGGTGGTCAACTACAAAAAGTCGGGGGAGGCGTTTGTGAATTTGGTTACTATCATCCCGGTCACGGTTCCTTCTTCTACTGGTAGTATGTGTGGAGGAGGGGGGGGGTTAAATCTGTCGGTTGGGTTTTTGTGTGATCTTTCTTGCGTTGGTTTCGAGTGAACTGAGGGGATCGATCGGGGAAGAGGACTGGCGTTGGGTTTTCTTGCGCTTGATGGTTGGCGAGGTTGGGAGGGTTGGTTTCGACTGCTGTTATGAAGGTTGGTGATGCGACGTTATTGATGAGTTTATGAACCTTTAATTTGTCTCTCGTACTCAATCTTTAGATATCACACAGTCTTGCTATATTCAGGCAACTTATTTACAGGAAATCGTACTGTCTATCGATGGATGCATCTGTTGTCTCTGGACATGCCATGTTCTCCCCCTCAAACCACACCAACCAATGCCACGAGATGACCATGCACAATCTTACGGCTGCTTGAAGGTCGAGCCGATGGGGCCAAACTTGATGTTCGCTGTCATTATAGTCAGCACCAAACTCGTCGGTAAAACAAAATAAAGTGCACTCACAGTAAATGACACTGTTGCTGCCCTGGCTGGACTCAATCTCGGACGGCACACCCGAGGTCGTGTCGCAGGTGCCGCGGCCCTTGCCGGGCTCGTCGGCGCTGGCGTCGGTCGGGTAGGTCGAGTCGAGCCACAGCATGTTGGAGTAGTGGTCATCCCACAGCGACATGACGAGCACCATGGGGGCGGCGACGCCCTTGCTGAACTGGGACATGCCGCCCTGGTCGTTGAAGGTGTCGCGGTCGTTGAACGCCGTCTTCTGGCTCTTGCAAAAGTCGGCCGTGATGCTGTTGCCTGGGTTGCCCTCGATGGTGCTGTCCGGGTTGGCGATCACGTTGCCGTTCTGCACGTAGAACCGCTTGATCTCGGACAGCTCGCCGTTGCTGCCCTTGATGAACTGCGTGACCACGGTGAACTTCTTGGTCGTGTCGACCGTCCCGCCCGGGCCGTAAAAGTCCTTGACACCCTGGCGGTACGTGTTGAAGTCGCAGCCGTCGGGGTCGCAGGTGCCCGCGTACCGCGTGTCCGAGTAGGTCCCGCCGCACTCATCGCCCTCGCAACGGTGCTGGCCGACCGTGGTGCAGGGGTGTGGGGTGTAGGCCGTCGAGATCGAGTTGGCCTCCCTGATTTGGTTTGCGGTTAGAGGGAGGTGTGTTCTGTTGAGAGTGGAGAGTGGAGGAAGCAAGTAGAGTGACACGAACCAGATATCCATCTCAGTGCAGCAAGAGCCGTACTGGCCGACACCGGCGTTCGGGTCGTTGGACGACTCCTTCCAGTCGCCAACATTGGCCTCGCCGTTGATGAACTTGAGATCACGCGGGCACTGCGCATCGCAGTAACCCGTGCCGTACTTGGCACCGGCCTTGTTGCTGGAATACTTGGACGCACCACCGTCCTCGTCCATCGACACAAAGTATAGGGCACCGTTGAGACCGCAGCTGGGATTGTGTTAGCTTAGGCTGGCAACCACCGGCCTTTCTCTCTCTTTCACTTACCCGAGCTTCGACGTGTCGACGTCAAAGGTAAACTCGTTGCCGAGCAGAGTGAACATCTGGTACTTGGAGGCGCTGGCCATCAGGTAGAGACGCGAACCAATGTTGGTAGCTGTCAGTCATGGTTAGCAGCGTTTCCCCCCTTGCCAATGAGGGATACGTAGAGTGTGCACTTACAGTACTCCCCCTTGGTCACAAACTTGAGGGTCAAGGCATTCCCGCTGGTCGAAGCACCGTAAGTGCCGGGGTAGTTGGCACCGTCCACGGCGCAGTTGGACGCGCAGGTCTTGGGGTCCTTGCAAATGGTTGTGTTCCACGCGTTGCCGTCGTAGCAGTTGGTGTAGCCGTTCTTGTCGTGCACCCAGCGCCAGTTGGCGTCGATGGTGACCTCTCCGCTCACGCTGGAGCAGGAGCCGCCGGAGCTGCACTTCTGCCAAGTCATCTTGGGGTGCGTCTCGGTCTCCTCCTTGCCCACCTGCTGGGCAAAAGCCGCACCCATGAGGGCGGCGAGCGCGAGGATCTTGGAGACCATCTTGAACAGAGTCTAGAGGACGGGGTGGCTCTGGAAATGGAAGGGTGTGAAGATGATGGCGGTGACTTGCCTTGGCGAGGGGGGAGGGAACTGGAGGGTTTTATAATTCTTCGTTGCCCATCTGAGAGAGTCCCATGGGGGCTATCTTCCGCAACATATCGCCTGCCTCTCTCGCTGGAGAGATATTTTCGGCAACATGGCCCTAAAGGCCGAAGCATATTCACTCATAAAAATCGAGGCTAAGATGAGCAAGTCGTCTCAGTAAATGAGCTGGTATAGATAATCAGCGGCCTAGGTTCCTGCATACACAGCCTGGGACGTAATCTATCCTCCCAGGAGGCACGGCCCGTGTCTAATTGGGTCTCGGTTTGGAGGTGTTGGGGTGCCGCGGGCCCGGGGAGTAACCCCATCTCCGACAATAAGTTTAGCTGCCACACTCGAAAGTTTTATACTCAGGGGCTATTTCGTCAAGTGATTGCCCCTCGCAAACCGTATACCCTGTACTGTGCCATGGAGCAGAACCGAGCAGTGCCATGAAACCCCCAGTTATTGTGCCGGTAGTTCCAGCCATCTGCCGCTCCCCGGATTCAGGGGTGATAGCCTTGAGTGGACCTGAGCAGAATGGAAACGGATAGTGGAGGTCGGCCAGGTCTTCCCCAGACTGGGCCTCATCCCAATGGTGAGCCAACCAAGAGAAGCTCACTTAACCCTCCCCCAGATTGCGGGAGCGGATATGCCCCGATGCTGTCCGTATCCTATGGAGGCGGCAGAGAAGGGCCGACGTCTTCTTTGTGGGGAAGCGAGAGAAGATATCTGGGGGGACCAAAGAAGCAGAAACTGCTAGGGAATGAGGCCGGCAGAGGCGAGCGAGTGCTGGCAGCAAGTGGACCTTGCATTTCAAGCCGTCCCATGCACAGCGCGGTTGGCACAGCGTCCGGCTTGTAAGCAGCAGGCCCACCTCTTTCGCGGTACCGTGCGGGAAACCCGGCCGTGCCTGGGGAAGGCCGGCTAAACATTCAGGAATTTGAACCAGTATAGATAGAAGGTTCGCGTGGTTGCGGGTGTCGAGGAGAGAGAGGTAAAAGAGGAAACGGTGATGTGGATATTGTGCAACGCTCGGGGTTTGCTAGAGTTGGAGAAGTAAAAATAAGGCGAGGATCTCCAACTTGGTAAGAGCCTCAACTCTGGGCGCCGCATGAGGGGGAGCGTTCCGGGAAGATTCAGATGAGCTCCGATGGTAGTGGGCGCCCGTGACGAGATCCAACACAGCGGCTAGATATTGGAAGCATACGCCCGAGGTTGTCTTGGCCGTGGCACGGGCGCTCGGGCTTGCCTGATTCATCCACTCCGGCGGCCGAGACCTCCAGCCGCATGAGCTTGAAACGAGCTGTTCCGTCGAGTTGGAAACGTAGGCGGGCGAATCGCAGTTGGCGAGTTAAACAGGCTGTCGGGGACATATTAGCCACTTGGCGGCTTTTAGCCATACTGCAACCCTGAGCAGCCTCATGTCAACAATAACCGCCAAAACTGAGCCCGTGAGACGACACTCGACCGAAGCCATAGAACGAGCTGCTTCCGGCCGTTGTGTCAGAATTATTCCTTCCTGCCCCACAATCGAATCTGTTGATGGGGGCGAGTTTATGGCGCGAGCGAATGCCGAGTCCCGGCACAAATATAACTTCGTGGGCGGCTCGCACCTGCAAGCGGCCCAATGGCTATGTCGGTAGTTCAGTTAGACGGCCGAACAGGTCCGTTATCGCAACATCTTGTGGTATGGCGTGGCCCGAGAAGCACGAGCCAAGTCGACGGCGGCTGCTCCTAGAAGGGAGTCAGAAGACTCGGCTGCAGAGAGGTGATATTAATTCGCATGATGTTTGAAGAGGTGGCCCTGCTATGATCAAGCTATGAGGTATAACGGTCGTGACTGCTTCCGCCTTGGTAAGAGAAAGGGGTGTCGTGGACGGGCGAAGCCTTCGCTGGCGGTCGATGCGTTGCCATTTTTTCCTAGACGCGAGGGAATGAAACAGGAACCTTCTTGAGTAGCAATCAGCGGGACGATGCTAATTCGTTTGCTAAGGCAGTGTTGGCGAGAATGGGGATGAAGTTAATCGCGAGTTGTTCGAGGAATTAGGAAAGTGTGAAGATACAGGAAGAGGTCGGCTGGTTGGCAGTGGCACGTTGGCTAATCAAGTAAGGGTTAGGATTATATGCCTCGGATGAAGATACTCTTTCTCCTTCATAGGACCGCCTTCAAGATGCTAGGTCTTTTCATGAGATAATGGTTTATGATTCTGAAAATGCTAGCACTGGTAATGTGTAACTGATGTAGACCCTGAATCGAGAATTAAGGACTCGATGGAAGCGGGCGCATTATATAAGCCGGGACACGGGACGCTCGGAGATGCTCGGAGACCGCCACCCCTCGGTCCGGACTCAACACACCACACTCCGGCAGCCACTCCACACAGTTATCCAACCACATCTGAGATCAACCAAAGCCGACTGAGTCTCGAATCATCACCACCACCACCACCTACCGCGACCAACCACAAAACCATAAAGAAACCCCGCATCCCAAAGGAAAAAGAAAAGACAAAATGCCAATCCGCGGCCCCGTCAACGCCAAACTCCACAAAAAAGACGCCGCCGAGACCCTCCGCGTCGGGCCCCTCACCATCCGCGTCTACGAAGACGGGTCCCTGACCGAGAACCGAGTCAGCGGCGTGCTGCTCGAGCTGCCCGCGGGTAAGAGCGGGCCGCCGATGCACTGGCACCGGTTTCACGACGAGTTGTTTTTTGTGACCAAGGGTATGTGCATACACACGCCTTTTAAGAAAAGGCGGGGGGTTGACTTGACTTGGCTTGACTTGACTTTGACTTTGACTTTGACTTTGACTGACGATGGGGGGGGGGCGGCGTTCTGTCGATTCCCTCCCTACCTTAGGAAACTTGACATTTGTCACGCCCGAGGGCGAGGTGACGGCGTCGGCGGGGGATCTCATGACGGTTCCGCCCGGGGCGGTGCACACGTTCAAGAATGCGTCGGCGACGGAGGATTGCGAGTGTTATATGACGGCTACGCCAGGTAAAACTTCCTCACTGGACTGTGGTGTGTGGCCCGGGGCGAAAAATATCTACTGACACTATCCGTGGTTTGGTTTGGTAATAGGACATTATGTAGATTGTGAGTGCTCACTTTTTGTGACCCCAAACTCGAAAGAGAGAATGTGCTGACGTGGTCGTGGCTAGACTTTCGTATGCTGGCCAAGGCGACGGACTCTGGGAAGCAGCTCGCTCCGACCGACGTCGAGCATCTGATGGCTTTGTTTGGCACATTCCCGCCGAACGTTGAGTCGGAGCCGTAAATGGAAGGGTGGGTAAGCTGTCTTGGGTCAAGCCAGCTTTGCCAAGGAGGTCGTGCTATCCTATTCTGGAGAGGGTTGTTCATGAAATAAACAAGGAAGATCGACAACGCTCACGCTGACAATGTCAGATTAGACAGCTTTCCCACGTAGCCTCCCTGAACGTCTTCTTCCAGACTCAACATCGTTGTCCACCGCGGCCGTCTCTTCCACCTTGACGGTCTTCGTTTTGCTTGCTGCTGGGGGCTTCTTCGGAGCAGCTCTGCTCTTCTTTGCTGGTGGCTCGCCGTCTTCCGCCTTCCTCTTTTTAGTTTGCGGCGACGTATCCTCGACCTTGACGATCTTTGGCTTGGCGGCCTTCTTGGGCTTCGGCTTCTCCTGGTCAGACTCGATGAGCTCCTCCTTTACACCCGGCACAATGCGGCCGGTTTTCTTCTGCAGGTCCGGCACATAACAACTCGTCCTCCCGCCAACTGTGAGGAAAGCCAATTTCTCTCCGCTGGGCAGATGCCCCGCCGCCCCCTTTTGGCCCTTGCTCCATCTGTACTGGAACAGCCAATGCTCGGGAAACTGGTCCGAATCTCCGAGCTTGTCAACGGCAAACTGGCACACATAGCGGATCGACTCGTAGAGCTTCTTGATCTGCTCGTCGCTAAAGTCGTCGCAGTATTGTTCCGGGTGGAGCCTGGCCTGGTAGAGGACTTCGTCGGCGACCCAATTGCCGACCCCGCTGAGAACAGTCTGGTTGAGAAGAAGCGCCTTGATGGGCACATGGCGCGACTGCATCTTTTTTCGGAGATACTCCTCAGTGAAGACGTCGGTATCGACGACGGGATCTGGCCCGTTTTCCACGAGCGGCGAGTACTTCCTGATACTCTCGCCCGGGCAGTCCACCAGGCGGACGCGGCCGAAGCGTCGGGGGTCGGTGAAAGCGACCTCCACTGCCGGGTCTTCGGTCGTCAGGTGAAATTTCCAGTGCTTTGGCGGCCAAGCGTCCATTTCCTCGGGCTTCATCTTTTTGTAATAGTTGGTGTATGCTGTCCGGTCCCCCTTGATATGAATCCATCCTACAGGCGGGTATTTAGTAAGGTAGTTATTGTAAGGCGGAGCTCAGTGAGGACTTCCGTACCAGTCATGCCAAAGTGCATTACAGGATGGGGCGCCTGATCGAGGACAAGCCTGGATCGAATCAGCTGCTGCTAGGTAAGGTAGTTGAGCATCGCGCAAACCCACCAAAAGTATTTGCCCTGAGTTCCCGCTGAGAGGACTTTCTTGCCGGTCAAAGCCGCAGCAACCTCTGGACCGGTAGTCCCCACTTTGCCAAAGACATTGGTGTCTTCTATCGCCTTGGCATTCTTGATTGTCTTCCCAACCAGATGCACGCGCAGGTAGTGCACAATCCGGGTGACTGGTTGTTTGTCAGCGGAGGGAGACGAAAAGTTCCCGGTTGAACATACTCTCTGCAATTTCAGGCATGGTTAACGTTTTCTGTTGTAAAGTTTGATATCCTGTTATCGTGACGCGGACTGATTGCTCCAGTCGAAAGTCGAAACTCGAAACTCGAAACTCGAAAGTGGTCGGCGCGTGCTAAGATCGAGCGCTGGAGGCGGCGGTGGAGTAGAGCGGGACGGACGGAACGCGAAACGGAAGCGCTGGCACGTGATCTGCAGCTCAGAGCCCATGTGGAGCCCGGACCCGGAAATTATCCCTCCTGCTCCACAAGTTCCAGGGCAACAAAAACTCTGCGTGCAACTTTTCCGCTCTTCATTCCATCTTCCAACTTGCAGCACCATCGCAAACCAGCTTCTGGTAAGTCACTTATTTTTCCTTCTCCGCGACGGCGCAGCAGGCAATTGCCTGATGACAACCCAACACCGCAAACTAGAGTCTTTGATCTCCGGATATGAAACTAGAAATTGTAACGTCAGTCTGAACACTGCCGCTGCCGCTCGTCGCGTTACCAACAATTTGTGTGCATCGGGCGAGAAGCTGACAGGCAAACAGGACTCTAGCTTCCCACGAGCACCAGTGCTAGGCGAGCGAGTGCGGGGTTGTTGGGCCATTGCGCGCCGCCCGGTTGGCCTCACTATTGTGGCCCCTCGCCGAGAGAATGGCACCCATTTGACACCATCCACGAACCCTCAACACGCGCCTTACCAGGTTAGTACGCGACTTCGTTTACTGCTCTCGATTTCATGATGATCTTTCTTTGCTTCGGCAAGTTGGAATTACCGACTGATACCCCTTGAAGAAAACAATGGCTGTTTCTGATTTTTCTTGTTCATCCCCCATTGGCACAGCATACTCTGAGAAGATTTGGATGCTGACCGCCGCTCAATAGATGCAAACCCCACGCTGGGTAAGTAGGCCGATTTCTTGCCAGACCTCAACAAGCTTCCATGATGAAGCGGCACTGGGCTCCGATATCACATGAGCAGATATGCCACTTTTGCGACAGGCCTAGAAAACCTCGTCCACTGATCAGCATCCACCGTCATTGCTTTGCCTCGACTGCATGGGGGACTCGAGCTAACGTGCTCGGAAGATGGCAGTGCTCTAGCTACGCTCGGCTACAGCAGCAACTCAGTTGTGTAAGTACGCGGCGTGCTCTCCCAGTTTTCCACCTTTTGTGATGACTCTAGATGACGAGTCTGATTCGGGATTCCCGCTGAAGACAACCTATTTTACTACCATTCATGCCTTATCTGACACCTATCCATGGTCACTTGCAATTGCAATTTTTGGCAATGAGCTCCTGCTGACCTGTTACTAGATGGACCCTGCAATCTGCCCATGGAGTCCCCCGCCTAGCCTCGAGTCATCTGGTGGTATGTTGCCATCCTGTTGCGAGCCTCCCACTTCACTGCACCCATCCCATGATGACTTGACTTAAAATTGACAAGCATATGTCAGAGCTCACGCGAAGAAGACATCGTCATATCTGATTCTTTCCCTGACACATCACAATTCTCCTTGCTCTGGCATCGACATGTACTGACTGTCGCAGTTGTTTACCAGTTGGGTGTGACGATCATCATAGCCTCGCCGTCCTGGCAGAGTGAATGGTAAGCGCTATCTCTTCTTGGTTCCAGCCCCTTGACTTCTATGATGATTTCAATTTATCACGACGGTCTACTTAGCTTTTGCATTGATGAGACTGCCGGTGACACGGCTTTAATACTGACACAGTCACTCTCCACTGATGCTTGTTCTCCTTCATCTCCTGAGAGTTTCCAGGCTAACATGAACAAGATCGCAGAACGATTCCTACCCTGACTCCAGTCACTATCTGTGTCGCCACAAGTACTTGCAGCTGTGCGAGTACACCAGGTCAGTGCCTTCCCCCCAGTAACAGACACAGCCGCGCCCCCTGTATGGTCTCTATTGGTGATTTCTCTGCGCCGTGACAACCTGTTGTGGTATATTACTTCGCCCATCTGGATCAGCTCGGGGCTGCACAACCACTACCGTTCATGCACTAGAAGCATACATGCAAGATAGTCAGCTGAAGATAAAATAAGTCAATTTACGCAAGTCCCAAGTGAGCCTAAACCACTGTCTGTCTGGTGATATCTGGTGATCCCCAACTCCAAAGACTCCAAGTGTTCGCCAGAAAAGTAAACAGCAAACACACCGTGTAACAACTCGCCAACCGTAATTGTCAGAATAACGCCCAAACTCCTTGCGAAACACACACACACACACGCCCTTCTACCAACACACTACATGTCCGACCGTGAGCGACGTGTGTCGTGGACAACCGGGTGTTGACCAGCGGCGTGAAAGCCATTTGCGCCTATGCCTGCAGCGGCGGCGGCCTTGACGCTTCGCTTGGGCAAGCTGACGACGCTCTGACCAACGGGAGCAGGGTGGCCGCTGCTCGCAGGAGGAGGACGAGTAGCGCCGGTTCTTCCGGGGGTACCACTGGCTTGTGGTCGAGGGGTTGCAACCCTACCACCACCACCACCGTGACCAACACCACCGTGACCAACACCACCGTGACCAACACCACCGTGACCAACACCGCCATGACCACCACCAGAGGCGGTGGTGTTGCTTGTGGCAGCGGCGATGCCGCTCTTGTGCGGGGTGGGAGTGCTCCCCTGCCTGGGCGGGCTGCCGGTGGTGGTTGGTTTCCTGGGCGTGGTTGTCCCTGCACGGGGGGTGCTAGTAGTGGAGGTGGTGGCGAGTGTTTTCGACTCGGAAGCCACAGCTCCGGGCCTTCTCTGCTCAGGCGTTCCCGGCCTCGTTCTTTGCTCGGAAGCGAGCCCTGGTTTTGCTTGCGGTTTGGGCGTCCCGGGTCGGTTGAGAGTTGGGGCGGTAGTAGTGCTTGCAGGTGCTGCGACGGCATTGTTCCCCTTGGTGTTTGGTCTGGGGGTGGTGTCTTTCTGGGCGGTGCCATTCTGGAGGGGCGTTACCGGGCGGCTTGGCTTCGGGGTTCCCGCATGTGTCCCGGCTGTCGCCTGTCTACGGGCTACCCTGGGCTCGCGGAGCGGGATGCACTCCATCCAGCGGAGCAGCAGCAAGATATCTGGCGTGTCGAATGAGTCCGAGGCAATATTTAGCAGGCGTGACTGCCGGAAGGTGATGGGGTTGCGTTCGCCGTTCCAGCACATCTGGGTGATGCGGACTGTATCATTGTGGTAGAAGGAGAAGACGATAACCTGTATAAAACTGTTAGGAGCGCCTTCCAAGCCCGGTCCAGGGCTGTGACATACTGGAATAGTGATATCTGTATCACCGGTGAACTGGATTTGCCTTCGGATAAAAGAGACCCCGGTGGTGATCTCGCTGCGTAGTGCCTCGTCCGGCTTGTGCTTGTGAGAGGTGGTGTCGGCAACGAAGCATCCGGCATGGTACATGCCTTTGGCTTCGACGCAGAACGCAATGGGGGTGAACCATTCGGGTAGTGGGCGAGGAGGGCGCTCCCCGTGCTTCACGAGGTACTCATGACTGGCTGAGTATCTAGGAAGCTTGTGGTCTGGTCCGTATCTAACAATTACAAGTAAGTAAAGATACCATATCGCTTGCCGTTAGGGGAATATGGACACTGCCCAACAGAGGAGCTAAAGAAAAAACTCACCCGACTTTGTGCCACTTCATTGCGCCAATGGGGGAGACGTTGCTGTTGTCGACCGCGCTGGAACCGATATCGAAGATCCAACCAATGGCATGCGTGGCGCACGTCACCCGATCGATGTGCGAAGCCTCGTCCGGGCAGTGGGACCAACAGCAGCCTTCGCGTAGGCACTCAGCAACGGCATCTCCCAGTTCGCGGCTGTCGGCGAGGGGTTGGAAGAAGACGGGGTAGGCATCCACCGCGTTCGGGTTGTCTATGTCGAGCTGAGGTGCCCTCTCGATGCCCATGCTCTTTAGTATGTTGGTTGTGAAGCTTGTATCGGTGTCTGGGAGTTCCATCAGCTCCTTCTCGAGCTTGACGACCTCCCAAAACAACGGTGACTTTGGAGGACGGCGAGGAGCCATATTGCGAGTTTGTGTGTTTTGATAGCAAGGCCAAGCAGAGAGCTACCAAAGTGATGTCGATTGATGTTGGAGGCGGATCGGTGCTGGGAAGTCCTTTGAGGGGATGTGGGAATAAATACAGTAATGCCAGTGGGGGCAAACAAGCAGCCAAACTATTTCCGGGCACAACCAGAGACCCAGGGCCCCAGGTTGTTTCGTTTTCTGGTGGCGCGTGTGTCGTGTGTTGGTCTGATGTTGGGGTCTGATGTTGGGGGCCGCGCCTTACTTCGTAGAATGCTGTGGCACCATGGGTGGCACGGCCCGTCACCGCGAGTTCGGGCCCGTTGACCCACCAATTCTTGGATGGGTACGGAGATCAGATTGACGAGAGATTGCCCGGCATTATTAGTGACCAGGTATACAGAGTACTGAATATGCGCTAGTAATTTTTTGAAAAGTTTGGCAACAAAATTGTCCTCCGGACAGGATAAAGTAGTTTACTCGATGTAGGGACTAGTATCGTGTGCTTGTGGGAAGTATGAATTGATAGATTCATAGATTGATAGATTGATGAATTGATGAGTTGATGGATTGATGAGTTGTGGATTGATGAGTTGTGGATTGATGAGTTGATTGATGAGTTGTGGATTGATGAGTTGATGAGTTGATGGATTGATGAATTGATGAGTTGATGGATTGATAGATTCAGAGATTCGTTGGATTGGATACCAGGGTTGGGGTTAAGTATGGGCTGACTCGGCTGAGTCTCGTAGTACCCCACAGTGACCGTTCCAGCCTTGCGCCTCGTCTCCAGCTTGCCCAGGTGGTTGGGAGGCACGTGGGAGGTTTACTTCGCAGTGCACAAGACGGACCGTGGGACTGGCGACGATCTGATTGGAGGGCTTCTCTGAAATGAAAATGACGACGGCCTCTGGTCTCAGCCGCACGGCGCTGCCGCTTCTCAAGTTCTCACTGCTCCTTTCTCTTTCGCCATCCAGCAACCAATGGCCTTCAATGTTTAGAAGTGAAGAAGTGAAGAAGTGCCCATAGCATAGCCGCCGCCATGGCCGACTCGGGGTACTCACCAACCGACATCATCACGTACATCGGCGTGCCGCTGGCGGTGCTCGGGGTGCTCCCGATCCTGTACAACACGGCGGCCACGCTGGCGGCGCTGTCGCGCATCAAGCGCATGCTGCGGCACAGCAAGCTGACGGCCCTCACGCGCAGCGACGTCGTCAACCGCGTCATCGAGGTCGAGCTGCCCCGCTATGCCGTCCGGCCCCTGGATGACCGTCTCGACGTCTCGTACTGGTCCCTCTCGCGCCACCCGTCGAGCATCCCGGGGGGTTCATGGACCCAATTCAACTGGCGCACCCAGGCCATCGGGCTCAACACGCAGCGCGTCGAGTATGCCGACCAGCTGCGGCAGCCCCAGGTCGAGACGGCCTTTGACGAGCTGGTCTGTTATCTGATGGATCTCGGTGCGGTGCCGAACCCTCACGGCTGGCGTCTCTTGCGCTCGACGGGACTGTGGACGCCCGTGGGGAGCTCACTGATGATGTCGCCGGATGGCATGGAGAAGGCTTTGACTATCGCCCCGCTTGACGGATCAGACGGACATCTGAGTCTCGCGGTTACGTGGGCGGGACCCTGGACGACGCGCGACCACTCTCACCTCCCGCCGTACTGGGTGCGCCTATATCCACCGCCGCCGCCACCGTCGTCATCATCAGCAGCAGCAGCAGCAGAACACGAATTCGGAGAGGACTCCATATCAGCAGCAGAAGGGAGCACCGAACAGCTCCGAAAAGACAGTTCCAGCTCCAATCTGAACAAGTCATCCCTCGATTCGGCCCGCCAACAAGGCGCCTCCAACCTCCAACACCCCATCACCTGCCAGATCTCGTCGGACGGCATCATCAGCGCCCTCCCGGAGACAACACCACACCAAGCCACCCATGACAACGACTCACCCGAAACCACCACCACCAACCTATACATCGAGCACATCCGCCTGCGGCCAGCCAAGTCCGACGGCGCGTGGTTCGCGAGCGCGGCGACGGCCTACGGCACGACGAGCCAGACGATCCTGTGGAACTACAAGATCGCCGACGACGTGCTGGCCTTTGCGCGCAAGGAGACGGTGCCCTGCGGCGTGCTGGTGCTGCTGCGCGTCGTCGACGAGGCGGCCACGCCCGAGTGGGCCACGCAGCACGACAGCGGCGGCGACCAAAGCCGGCAGCAGCTCGACGCGTTTGCGCGCCGCGGCCGCGACCGGCACGCCGCCATGGACGCCGAGGCGCGCATGCCGCCTGCGCAAAAGGCCGTTGCGGTGCGGGAGCGGATGAGGAAGGAGTCGGAGATGCAGTTGCAGGATAGTGAGTGTTTCCCTTTCCCCCTCCCCCAAAGCGCTAGACTAACATCGGATAGTGCGCGACCGGATGCGGGTGGACAGGGAGCGCAAGGAGACGCGCATGATGGAGGCGCTGCAGAGCCCCAAATGGGACACCAAGCTCGTGGGCGAGCATAATTTCGCCTGGTTGCAAAAGACAGGAGAGGTAGATGGCCACGTGCGCGACGTCAGGGACGCCGTGGGGACGGTGCTGCACAGGATGGTGCTCGACGGCCAGTTCTCGTCCAAGCTGTGCCGGATGCTGGATCTGTGGAAGGCCTGGGCCGAGAACGGGGGCATGCGGAAGTCGGACCTGGCCGCGTTGCAGGACGACCAGGTGACGTTTGCGTATGCCACGCTGTTGGTGGCCGTGATCAAGGACACGTCGACGGCGCTGGAGGGGACGCTGTCGATGGACCTGCAGGAATGTCTGCGGATGTGGCGGACCGTCAGGTTGGGCTAGTCACTCACTGTACATACATCCCTCTTTTGTAAGCCACAGACACACACCCCAAGATACCCTATCCTTACAAACCTCACCTGTACAACAACAAAAACAATACACTCTATGCAACCCTCTGCACCCCCAAAAAATAATTCCCCACCTTCTCACTCCCCCTAACCTCCTTCCACCCCAACCCAGGCACAAACACCACCCCCATAACCCTCGGCACCCCCCACACCCGCCCCCCCTCCCGACCACCACCACCATCGTTCTTCCGCTCAAACCACTCCCTCAACTCGCCCGCATTGATATACTTGTACCAATCATGCGTCCCCGGGGGCACCACGCCCAAGATATCCTCAGCCACCACATTCGTCGTCACCCAGCTCGTCCACGTGCGCGCGATGGTGCTCAGCACCAGCCACCCGCCGGGCCGCACAAACTGGCCGACGCGCTCGAGGAAGGCGGACGGGTAGTCGACGTGCTCGAGTACTTCGAAGAGGCTGACAATGTCGAAGCCCCCCGGCTGCTCGTCCTGGTCCGGGAGGGGGAGGGGTAGCGATTCGATGGTTTCGTTGAGATAGACTAGTTTGTTCTTGGTGAGGGACGGGTCGCGGCGGGCGTGGGCGCGCGCGACCGAGAGGATGGTCGCGGACGGGTCGATGGCCGTGACCGAGTGGGTTGTGGCGAGCCGCGCGGCCGACTCGGCGAAGATGCCGCCGCCGCAGCCGACGTCGAGGTATCGGGGGTTGGTGGTGGTGGTCGTTGTCGTTGTCGATGGAGAAGGGGGGGGGGAGGAGAGGCAGGACTGGATGAAGTCGTGTCGGAGGGGGTTCATTAGGTGCAGGGGCCGTGACGGGCCGTGGGGGTCCCACCAGGAGGAGGCCAGGGCGGAGAAGTGGGAGATTTCGGTTTCGTTGACGGAAGAGGAGGCGGCGGGTGAGGTTGTGCTAAGCTTTCTGGAGGGTGCGGGTTGTTGCCGCAGTGAGGCTTGCGCCGCAGCCGCAGCAGCCCGGGGGCCTTGCCGCGCCGTGCGGAGGGCCCGCGGGAGGTGCCGTAGTGATGGTTGCATTTTTGGGTGTGGGTTGGTGGTCGGTGGGCGGTCGGCCGTGCCGCGCGGATCGGATCGCCGGCGTTGGTCGCGCAAAAGTCGGGCCCGGCACTTTTTGACGGTTGGTCTGCGCGCCGCAGGCCCGCAGGGCAGGGGTGCGCTGGGCCGCGCGGGGTTCTAGAACCGTTCTAGCGCGCGCCCCACAGACGAGTCTGTTGCCCCCACCATTCCAGGGTCTTGTGCGGGCTCAGGCACGGAGGGTACTTCCCGGGTCTGTCACGAAGAGCACGGAAATGCCGAGGAGACGATGGATGAGCGACTTGTTTGTCAGCGCTGCCATCTGCTTGATGAGGCAGACGGGCACAAGAGGGCCCATCATGTAATCATTCTCCCAACTTAGTAATTGGCTTTGTTGACATTGGGGGTAATTGATGTATTTAAACCTCGGATGTACTTTGTCGTGCCGATTTCATGTCTACCTAGGAAATCCAGCCCGAGTCTTCGGCACCCGGCACCCCACCAACGCCGAGTAACCCTGATGTTCCCGGCCGACTGGATCTCCGTCCCTGACATCTGACTCTGTCCTGTTCCCCTATCCTCAACACCATAAAAGCGGGCGAGATCAATTCCATCGCAACAACATCAGACGACGGCTGAGTAATCTGTCAGGAGTCAGGAGTCAGTCAGGGTCCTCCCGCCGAAGTCGCCATCCCAATCGCAAAATCGCTTAATTTTTCGAGGCCCCTCAGTCCCGCAACACACAACACCATCCCATTTCCTCTCTTTTCCTCCAACCAAACCAAACCAAACAACCGCAACCATGCCGTCCACCGCCGCCGCCGATCAAATCCCCTCCTCCGAATTCGACTCCATCCCCGACACAATCCAAGCCTTCCGTATGCCCCCCCTTTCCGTTCCCAACCCCTTCCACCTCCCCAACTAAACCCATGATTTTCCACACTTCCAGGCGACGGCCAATTCGTAGTAGTCCTCGACGACCCCTCGCGCGAAAACGAAGCCGACCTAATCATCGCGGCCGAATCCATCACCGCGCCGCAAATGGCCTTCATGGTGCGCCACTCGTCGGGCCTGATCTGCGCCCCCCTGCCCCCGCAGCGCACCCTCGACCTGGACCTGCCGCAGATGGTGGCGCACAACCAGGACCCGCGCGCCACCGCCTACACGCTCAGCGTCGACGCCGCCGACCCGTCCGTGACGACGGGCATCAGCGCGCACGACCGCGCCCTGGCGTGCCGCGCGCTCGCCGATGAAAAGGCGACCCCTGCGAGCTTCCGCCGGCCGGGGCATGTTTTCCCGCTGCGGGCGAGGCCCGGCGGCGTGAGGCAGCGGCCGGGCCATACGGAGGCGGCGGTGGATTTGTGCCGGCTGGCGGGGAAGAGGCCGGCGGCGGTGATTTGTGAGCTGGTGGATGACGGGGCCGAGGTGGTGGGCCAGGCGGTGCGCGAGGCGCCCGGGATGCTGCGCGGGGAGGGGTGCATTGCGTTTGCGAGGCGGTGGGGGTTGAAGGTGTGCACGATTGCGGACATGGTGGCGTATCTGGAGAAGACGGAGGGCAAGGTGGAGGTGAATGGCTCGTGAGAACACAGCAGCCGAGCCGGCGGCGCATTGGCTGGAGCTGGTTGCGGGGGATGGTACATACGGTGGTAACATATGGCGGTACTCTTATCTACTCTCCTATGTCTGAGGGCTGCCCCGAGACTAAGGGTGGATGGAGCTGCTTTGATGAGAAGGTCATTTGCATCAGTAGAAAGTTATGTTCTTGGGACTTGGGCGCATTGCGGTCATGGTTTGAATATTCGATAGAGAAAAAGGAACACGGCCCCGCAAGAGACCAAGTTGAAACTCTGTCTAGTAAGATTAGGTGCTCCGGATGACTCCTAGAAAGTACAGGATACCGCGACGGCTTGTATTGCCCATCCACCTCAATTTTATAGATCCGGTCTATTGCCAACAACTACAACAACAACGCTCACAAGAACCCCCCCCACATTACCCTCAATACATGGGCTTCGACATGGGCGCAATAATGCCCTGCTTGATGATAACCCGAGGCTTCGTGGCATCCTGGAACGTCTCCTTGGTCGACCATTCCGGGCCAACAGGCAACCGCAGTGACCGCTCGTACTGCTGCTGCGACTCGAACGGGTGAGGTAGCTGTGACGCGAGGTACTGGTCGTTCTATGCCAGAGTTAGCCTTCTCCGTTTGTAGACCATAGAGAGATCAAGTGGGACAAACCTTTCTGATCCGCTTCTCGCTGATGATGACACCCTTCATCCTGAAATCCTGCCGGTCCTTCTTCTTGACACCCTCGACCTTTGTGATGAACCGCCCCTGGTGCCGCCTCTTCTCGCGGGCGCTCACGCCGTCGCCTACCCAGTTGCCCCAGCCGGGAAGCGTGTTGTCAATCTCCTTCTCGTCGTCCTCGTGCTCCATCTCGGCCTTTTCCTCCTCAAACTGGCCATGCACGTCCTCGCCCGCAAACGCCCGCTCGATCAGCTGCTGATCGCGGATCGCCATGGGGAGGTGGAGGGCATCGTCGTCGTCTGAGTCTTGTGCGCCATCTGCAGCGACACTTGTGTTGTTCTGTGGCTTAGACTTGGGCTTGGACGCCTTGGTGCTAAGCGCTGCGACGTTGGAGATATCCAGTTCTTCAGCCTTGGCCTTGGGGCCCTTTTTGCTCTTACGGCCAGAAGACTCAACCTGAGACCACACACCCGCTGCGCCGGGAGCCGACGGGACAGATTCGGCCGAGGCCCACGCACCACCGCCAGCGGCAGAGGACGGTTCGGCGTGCGTGGTCTGCAATGTCGGCTGTGAGCGGTCGGCGGGTGCGGTTGAGTTGGCCGTAACCTCGCCCGCCCTGGACTTTTTGGCCTGGCGGCTTGTCTTCGCAGTGGTGGCAGCGTCCCCCATGCCAAACTGGCGGCGGCCAATGTCCATCTCTTCGGCATCCGAGACCTCTTCATCCGAGTCCAGCTCGCGACGGAGCTCCGCCACAGCCTCGTCGTTCTCCTTTTTGCGCATCTCCTCGCCCCGCTGCATAAACTTCATCTGCATGAGCTTAGAGCGCGGCTCGTCGTCGTCGTCATAAGCAGCCGCCTGCTCGAGCTCTGCGAGGAGCCGGCGCCGGGGATCGCCGCCTTCAGAGGCGTCTGAGACGTCTGAGCCCTCATCATCGTCATCACCCGGGCCGCCAGCCTGACCTTCAATACGACGGCGCAGGTCATCCTTTCGCCGGGCCATGTCGGTAAGGCCAGCGCGGAAGTCGTCATCCCACACTGCACGCCCGGCCTTCTTGCCCAGCTTGGCCCACTTGCTCTCTCTGTGACGGGTACCCATGCGTTCGGCCGCGCGTCTCCGGTCCAGGGCCTCGCGCTCGTCTTCCGAGTCCAGTTCGCCAGCCGCGAGCGCCTCCTCATGTTCTGCCTCGTTCTCGCGGAGAAGTTCCTTGCGGTGGACGCGGCGGTAGGCTTTGCTCTTGATCTTCTTGATGCGCTTTGCCCGGGCCATCTCGCGCGAGTGCATTTCCCGCTCACGCCGCCGCTGCCGAGCAATCTCGTTCATCTCGGCTTGCGACAATCCAGCCTGTGCGTCGCCGTTCTCTTTTTGCTCGGCATTGGCGCTGGGTCCCAGTCCGCTTTCCTCCATAATGGACAGGATTGTCTGCTCCAACTCGGTCCCGGATGTCTTTTGGGTGATGGGCATGAGCTCTCCATTGTCGAGGCCGCGGTCATGGGCGTTTTGGGCGAGAGGAAAGACTAGGTGATCGGCGCGCCGGTTATGCTTGACCGTCCCGATCCACTTGTCGAGAGTCTCGTTGGTCTTCTCGTACGCGGCGCTGCGAAGCAAGCGGTCTTGCTGGCGCTTGGCCAGGGGGATTTCGAGCTTCTTGGAGGAGCCAGCCTTGACAGCCTTCTCTTCCTTGTTCATGAGCCTGAGAGACCGCTTGATATGCGGGTCCTTGACACCTGCCAGGCCCAGGTCTTTCAAACTGAGCTTGGTCTTGTTCTGTGGCCCGGTTTGCTCGTCATCCTCCTCCTCGTCTCCGGCAAATCCAGAGATCATGCTTTGCAGTGCGTCCATTTTCGACGGATCCTCCTCATCCTCTTCACTCTCGTCATCCCCGTCCGTCGACTCCTCGTCTTCCTCCTCCGACCCCGATCCCTCCACTTGCTCGTCCTCCTCATCCTCGGAGAATTGATCCAGCGCAGTCGCGAGATCAATCGCGTCCGAACCAAGCGACTCAAGATCTTCGTCATCCTCGTCATCCTCCTCCTCCTCGCCCTTGCTCTTCTTCTTCTTCTTTGATCTCTTCGAGCTGCTCCCCCCAAAAGCATACCCATCAAACCTCTCCTCATCACTCTCCCCAAACGCCTCATCCGAGTCCAACTCGGAGTCGTCATCGTCCGCCCCGACGCCTACATGCCACTCCTCACTATCACTGCCCCCTTCGCCGCCATCCGAGAACCCATCAAACCCATCCCCATCCCCCTCATCCCTCCTCGCCTTCTTCCTCGGCCCAGTATCCTCATCAAACCCATCCTCATTGTCGTCGTCGTCGTCCTCGTCATCCCCATCCCGCTGCCTCTTATGCGGGTTCGGCTGATCCTCTTCCAGGTCACGGGTGCGGACACCGCGGGTGGTCTCGGTGACTTGCTCGGCGGCGATGGCGAAGGCGTCGAGGGCTTTGGCGGTGGCTTTGGCTCGGGATTTCTTAAAGGTGCGGGCGTGGGATTTGCCCTTGTTGCCGCCGCCGCCGCTGCTCCCTGCTGCGGGGAGCAGGGGCCGGCCGTGGGACTGGCGGCCTGGCATTTCTTTTTCGGGGGGAGTTGTCTGTCGCGCTGTCGGGTGGGTGGTGGGTGGTGGTGACGGTGCTGCCAACACTGCCTGGGGAGGTGGGAATAATAATTATTTTTCTGCCGGAAAATTGTCGAGTGACTTTTGGGCGGTGAGGTGGGAGGGGAGGTTTTGGTGGGGCAAGGTGGGTGCTGCAGTCTAGGGGTGTTTGGCTTGCCTGCCGGGGAAGCACTTTGGGATGGACGGCCAACCGCAAAATTTACCGGAGCTTGCTTGATTGAATTGACCATCTCGCGATTGCCGACGACCGCGACACCAACCACACCACCACCACCACCCCCTCACGCCCGCACACCGACACAATGCAGCCGACCCGCATACTCCAGTCACTGCGCTACCGCCGCCTGCGGCTCACGACCAAGGACGTCAACAAGGGCTTCTACAAGGGCACGCGCACGGGAAACATGGGCCGGCACACCAAGCACGGTGGCTTCGTCGTCGAGTGGGACAAGGTGCGGACCTATGTCTGCCCGTCGCTGGAGGGCTTCAAGGTGCGTAAAACACACACACTGCCAGGAGGAAGTCCAAGAGGAGGGAGGTGTGAGAGAGGGAGGGAACGTGTGTGTGGGGAGTGTATAAGGAACAGAAGGCTAACAAATGATTGTAAAAAACACAGCTCACGCCGTTTGTGGCGCGAACCATGCCCCGGACCTTTGGCCAGTATGAGAACATGATGGGGCCCAAGGACCCGGCGATCTATCTTGCGCGGTGGAAGGCCGAGAACGGGCTGGATTAAGCGGAATTATTGAGTTTTGGTTTGGGCGGGCGGGCTGACAGTTCCCCTGTGGAAAGTCACAGTGAAGGATGATAGGGGGTTGATCACGGATGCAAGAGTTTGTGCCGTCTGTTTCGACCAGATGGTTGTATATCATGGGTGGCGTTCTGGGGCGTTTTGTACAAAGACAGGTTTACATGCATCAATTGTACAACAAGCAACGCCGTTTCTCTCCCCGTGCTAAGACGTGCTGGCAAGCAATACAGTTGAGGGGTATGACAGTAAATGCATAGCTATGATACTAAAGGAAAACGATCTACTCTCGCATATCAACTCAAGCGTCCAATTGGCCTAATGCCAGTTATCCAAAAACAAAAAAAGAAGGGTATCCAACAGAAGCCACATTTCTCCCAGCTCTTAAGCAGCCGCCTTCGATATCTCCTCGTCGGCGGTCACAAATCTCTCCAGCCCAGGCCTCTCGCCGGGCGAGGTGGGCGACAAGAAGGGCGTCATGAAGGGCGTCGCAAGCCCTGGGGTCAGGCCGTCCCGGTCATGGCGGTTGTCCTTGTCCTGCTCGGTCGAGTCGTCCACTGTCCCCTGAATACCAGAGTCCTCGGCCGATGGGCCCGCCACAAAGCTGCTCGAGTCAGCCATCGACTGCCTGGCCGAGCGAAGCGTGATCATGCTTGCAGTCTCGGGCTCCTTGCGCAAGCTGAAGGGTGTGGCCAGCCCGCCGATGATGACACGCTTCCCGGTGATTCCCGTCTCGCGGGCGTCGTCGGGGGGGGAGAGGAAGCCGCCAGTCTTCTGTGAGGCGTCGGCTCCTCCGCCCTCTCCGCCTACATCATCACCCAGAGGACCCGCGGGGCGCAAGTCCCGGTTCTCATCCACAGGCGCGGCCGCATCACCACCACTTTTAGGTCGATCCTCGCCGACCAAGCCCGTCGTCCAAGCCCGATTCTTGCCCGTCCCCGCCGGCACCCCCTCCCCCTTCCTCCTCGCCGCCCGCTCCTGCTTCTCCAAATCCGAAAAGTGGCGCGCCCCCAACCCCTGACCGGGACCAGCGGCCGCCAACTCGGGCGTCTTGACCGCCTCCTTCTCGCGCTGGACCGTCATCTCGTCATGCTTGGACCCCCACAGCGCCCACAGCGACAGGCCCAACCCGCGGGCCTTTTTCTTTTTCTGTTTCCCCTTCTTCTCCTCGGGCTCCTCCCCCCCCCGAGCGGCGGCGACACCACCCAGCATCCGGCGACGGCCCGCGAGCGCGCTCGGCGGCGGCACCTCGTCACCAAAGACTTGGTAGCCGCCCGCAGCCATGTCGCGCAGCCGCTGCTTGTGCACGCCCGCCTTCGTCTGCCTGAAGCGCACGTCCCACCGCTGCTTGTGCCCGAGCCACTTGCGCACGGTGCCGACTTTGACCACGCCCACGAGGTCGCGCGCCATGCGGCAGCCTGGCAGCTCGGAGGCGGCCGGGAGGGGGAGGATGGCGCCGTGGCGGGTGACGCGTTGGCGGATCATGTGGTTTTCGAAAGGGGGGAGGAGGTCGCCGGCTTTGCCGACTGTGGTGTAGTGGTGGTTGGGGTTTTGGTTGCTGCTGGTTTTGGTTTTTTGGCCGTTGGCCGTCTTCAACAAGATGAGGTATTAGTCGTCTGCTGTCTGCAGCTTCCCAAGGTATTGATGAAACTTACAGAACCCCCTTGTTCATTCTCGCTTGAGGAGCTCGAACTCGAGATGACGGATATTTCATCGTCGTTGAGGATGTCAACATCGGTCTTCTGGGCCCGAGCCAGTGCCCAAGCTGAGAATTGCGCAACGCTCTGTATGTCGAGTCAGTAGCTTTTAGATAACTCGGAATAGACAAGACCTCAAAAAAACATACCCGGTACATGAACTTGGCAGGCCTGGTAAAGCTCAGGGTCGGCCCGACATGGCACATGTCATCCCATACCTGCAGCTGGACATCTGTGGGCTTATACCGATCGACCAAAGCCCTCGCCTTGTCGTCCATCAGCGCCTCTGGCGGTAGGTGCCCCATTGGGTTGGCACATTTATGGGCAAGGTAGATCTGCTCGTCCCGCAGCAACTCGCCGCCTCCAACCATGATAAGCAGGGGCGGCAGCCCGCCGAGCGTGGGCTGCATGATGGGGCTGACCAAGGGGTGGGCCAAGAGCTCGTTGGTCGTGTACAGCTGAGTCGGGGTGTTAGTTTACAGGACTGTCTAGAAAAAGGAAAGGCTCACCTGTATTTGCTCCTTGACCTCAACCTTCTCACCGTCAATGTCGAACGCCAACCGAAGTGTGGTCTCTGCAACGTCCTTGACAGTGGGTATGCCGCTATCCTTGGCAGGCTCTCCGTCCTGCTTATTGATGTCCTTTTTCTGCGCAATGGCTGCTTTTTTGAGCGCGTCCAATTCTTCCTCGTCAGGTGGTGGCCATGCTGGCGACGGCTTGTGGTGGAAGCCAGACGATGGGATATAATCCAGCGGACAATCCGCAGCAACACTTGGAAACGAATGGGTCAGGTCCACCCAAGGGCTGATGAGCACGGCACCCGCGGGCAAGGGAATGCCCCTGTCTCTAAGGATGACCATCAGAGACAGCACCATACCACCACCCGCCGAATCGCCGGCGAGGATGATGGTGTTCGGCGCTTGGTGCTCAAGAAGATAGAGGTACGTCGCCAGGCAGTCCTGAAGGCCACACGGAAAGGGAAACTGCGGTGCGAGTCGGTATCTAGGAGCCAGTGCCCGCGCCTTGAGCTTCCGGGCATGGCGCTGGATTTGGTAGCGGTGCTCGTCGACACTGCCAAAGTAGTAGGCGCCGCCATGGACATAGAGCATGACACGGTTGCACGGTTCCGACGTCTTCTTGCGCTCCTGGTAGTCGGCCTTCATCTCGATCCACTCGGCCTTGAGCGGGCTCTTTGGCCTGCGCCATTTCCACCACTCCTTGCCGCCGACCTGGCGGATGCCATCCGGCCCTAGTTGCTCAGCCAGGAGGTCGGCTGCACGTAGAAGGTCCGTCTCGGGGATTTCGACATGATCAACCCTTACCCACTGGGGGTGCGGCACCCATTGACTCGTGAAGGTTTGCAGTTCCTCGACGGTGTGACGAGAGGCATGGTTGAGAAAGGACCGGACCAAGTGCAGCCCTTGGTCGTACGACAGATGTGCTGTTGGTTTGTGGGCCAGTGGCTTTCGGTTCAGGTACTGTCTTGTGTCAACGAGCGTCTCAACATAGTCACCTTGGTCTCACTCGCGTGACCGTGTCCGAGTCCTAAACTTACATGTGACAAGAGAGTAGACACAACAGTCGGCGTGACCGCCAGTCCCACAGTCGCGGTATGCATTTTAGGACCTTGAGGAGGTGTCCCACAAGCTCACGCCATACAATATGCTGTGTTCCGTGGTGTTGGGTATTTATTTCATCGATGCATGATGTCATCTGGCACATGCAGCCCAACAACACACGGCCCGAGACGGCGTGGCAGGATCCTGCATCAAGGCCTCAGGAGCTCTAACAATAGCCCTCGGCTGACAAGGGGGCCAATGGCAGCGATTGGCTGTGCGGCGCTGATCTTGCCTGAAACTGGGACAGCTGTTGGCAATTCAGCTTACGGCGGGCTCAATGGAGTGAGGGACGGAGGGTCATTAGTTCATAGATTCAAGCACGGCTGGTTGAATTCCGTTCTGAGCCAGGCTCGTCGGATGTTGAAAGGAGAGCGGAAAGGACCCTGAGGAAAGCCCCCTGAAGCGGGCGAATTGCTGCCCCTGAGAAGTTGGGATGGACAAGCCAACGCCCCTGTCCCTGTATGCGCACAGACCACCTCCAGGTTCTAATCGATAAGTCCAGCAGCAGCTCCCCGCGATGCTGCAAGCTCCGCGTCACGTCAAGTTTGCCTGCTCCGAGACTCCGACTTAACTTCGCCGCTCGCCTCGATTCCCAACTCCAACTTTCCGCATCCAGAGTCTGAACCCCGAACCACACCTCGTAATCCAAACCAAGCAACTACTCCAACCGCCCACCATGGCGACCCAATACGAAGGTAAGCTGGCTGGCCCCCAACCCCGCGATGCGATGCGATGCGATGCGATCTCTTCTTAGGTCCACAACTAACCCGCCCCCAGTCGAGCACAACATCAAACCGACCGCATCCACCTCCAACCGCCGCCGACAAGTCGACATGTCAACCTTCACCGCCCACCTCCACACCATCATCCCCGAATCATCATCCTCCACCACCTCCACCTCCCACCCCGAACAACACCACCACAACAACCCGCACGCCGTCCCCAACCCAACCGACACAGCCGCCCTCTTCCGCCTCCTCCAAGACCAAATGGGCACGCTAGCGACCACGGCCCCGACCGAAACCAACCGCGCCTTCCTCGAATCCCTCGTCGAGGCCCTCGAGCTGGACGTGGCGCACCCGCCGCGCGAGATCGAGGGCGTGCCGCAGGAGTTTCTGGACGGGCTGGACCGGGTGCCGCGCAAGACGCTAAAGGGGGACGACACCTGTCCGATCTGTGCGGAGCAGTACCTGGACGATCCGTACTGTCTCGTGGTGGAGCTGCCGTGCCACGGCAGTCATCGGTTTGATCTCGAGTGTGTCGGGCCTTGGTTGAGGGGGAAGGGCACTTGTCCGTTGTGTAGGAAGGAGTTGGGGAAGAGGAAGGTTGTGGTGGAGGGGGGGGAGAAGAAGAAGGATGGGGAAGAGGAGGAGGAGGAGGATGATATGGATGGGTTGTATGCTTGAGGGGGTGGAGGCTGGGAGGGGGAGGGGGGATTTATTTCCCCTGTTTGGCGAGCAAATGGGATTTGACGTGATACGAGGTATGAACAAAACTTTAAATACCATGATGCGAATATTCCCTACTCCATAATGCCGCCCTTTCACCGCCATGGGTTTATACAGTCCCTCAAAAAGTGCCCAGTCTCTCTATACACCAACCACCCCTCCCACCCTCACATCGGCCCAACCTTGCCATGCTTCTGCCCCCCGCTACCCTTACTCCTAGTCTTCTTGTCCGTCTTGTCCTCCACCTCCTCGCGCTTCTGCGGTTTCGAAAACCCCTGGCTGGCCCCGCTCCCGTCGAGCGGGTTCCCGTTGCTCTCGCGCGCCGCCGCCGCCTTCGCGTCCTCGGGCTTGGTGATGTTGGGGTTGAAGGCCGCGTCCGCCTTCTCGGCCACCTCGCCGTCGTTGCCGCTCACGGTGCCCTCGGCCCGCCGCGGCTTGACCGACTCGCGGTCCTGGTCGTCTTTGTACGCCGCCAGTCTAGACGTTGCGTGGTAGTTTTTGGTGAGAATGGGGGATAAAAATGGGGGCGAGGACGGGTTGGTGATGAATGTTGAGGTGGCCGCTGCCGGGCCGAGTGTTCGCGCCCGGGAGAGGAGGGTTTGTGCGCTGGTTCGGAGAGCCATTGTGGGTTCAGGGGCACTTGGTGAGAGGAATTGATTGAAGTTAGTCAATTTTTGGTCTTTTTTGATTGTGTATGGGGGGTTTTTGTGTCTGAGATAGGTCGGTTCCGAGTCACAATGGTAGCTCGAGAAGAAGCAGTCGTCAATGTTGACCACCAGGGACAGCGGCACAAGGTGACGTCATGACGACTGACGGCAGCTCCCCGCAGTGGGGCCTGGCAGCCGGCCAACTCTACGCAGAGTTGCATCCAGCAGCAACCATCGCAATTCGCAAATAACCGAATGGATATCTCCAGCTTGTGCTACCGAATTCCGGAGTTTCTGCACGACCGAAGATCGTGTAACCATCTCTACTGTTCGGTTTTGTACTGTTGTTAATTTGGACACGAAAAGTGCACCCCTCCGGCAACAACTGCAATTCCACCTCTCTGGCCCGGATTAAGCACCTGGAAGTATGAGCTCTTGTCTCATGTTTCAGTTCAAATCCATGTCAACTTTACTATTAAGCTCGTACTCCGTACTCTGACCTATAAAAGCCTCCGGGATTGGAGAATAGTCTCACGTGTCTCTCGAACGGCCCGACATATTACAAGGATGGTAGGCGGCAGGCCCCTTCGGTCGTTTATCATTAGCGACACAGACAGTACGGCGCCATATCTTAACTTTAGTTACACCACAGACGTTGAGTAATCGTGGCCAAAGCCATGAGACTCAGAGAAGCAGCCAATAGTTGGGCGGATTCGTCAAATATCGGAATCATCCTGCGCAGAAAAATAGGCAATCATCATCTCAGCAAGCAAACATTGAACGATGTGTCTTGCCTGGACCGCCACTACTGTGTCCATCCGCGCCGCATACGTGCTCACCGATATGCATACTTTATTGCAGCGGGCCAGGGAGAAGTGGATAAACGTCGATCTGCCGCACGTAGCAACCGGGGAAGCCGTCGCACACATTGACGGGAGAGACCTGTCAATTTGTCGGACGGAACACGCCGCTCGCGGATGAGATATGAGATGTGACGGATGACGACGGAAGACGAGCAGCCGTTTGTCGGCCGCGCCTTCGGGGATACCGGAGGAATTACAGAATACATCGCCCAACCCCTGATCCTCCCTGGGGAAGCTGGGAAAACCAACAGGAGGCTTGTGTCAAGCAGCCCCCTGATGCGGCAGAAGCCTTCTGGAAGCATTCCTTTGTGGGAGCGAGCCCATTGGTTTCAGGTGGCATGCAGAAGCATGCAACCCTGGCGTTTGGGTGGCCGCGGGCATCTCCGAGCGGCAGGAAGGTGGCGCGCCTTCCAAACCTGGCCGCCCGGCCGAGGGCTCCTCTAGGATACCCGTGAACACGTCGCACTAGGTGGCTCTCAGTGGGCATTTGCAGCGTTTGCTACTCAGGTATTCAGTATGGACCGCCCTTCATGGCACAGCTGACTGCCCACGGCGGGGTGTTGTGTTCGATGGTCTCTGCTAGTGCCCTTGAGCGTGCCGACTGTCAACTCCATCCGCGCTCACCGCGTAACAGAGGGTAGCATTGCCTGGCCTCAGCGGAGCATCGACTGCTATCAATGCAACGCACACGTGGAAACACGTGGGTCTTTGCCTCCACCATTTTAGCTGAGACGCGGTGTATTCCGAGGCTCCTTACAGAATAACCAATAGTAGATACATGTAACTAGGTAGTATGTCAAGAGAAATGTCGCTCGATCACTCACCCCCAGTGTCCGCTTCGGAATCGGTTGTTTGGGCCGTCTGACCGCTGTATCGGTCTGTCCACGCGAGCGGGATCAAATTTGGCGAGCTGAAGAAGGCTGTTTCCACATGTCAGTTCGGCTAGGCATGCAGAACACAGTGCATGATCCCGCTCACCCTGAGTGGGCCTTTCCCCATGTAGACGGGCTCTCATCCCGATTTGTCTCCTCGCGTTAGTGAGTCGAGCGCTGCAGTCAGCAGGTGGGCGAATCCAAGGCCGAACGCCGCAACGAGACGGTGTCGGACTACCGGTCCCTGTCGACAGTGCGACCTGCAGGGTAGATTTTGATGGATCCCAGAGAGTTGGGACGCCCGCAACAGGATGATGATCTCGTGAGGTGAGGCGTGAGCTGAGGCGCGGGATCGCTGTCTTCTTATCGTCCCCATCACTACCAGGTATCGCACAGTGCACCCACTTCCAACACAGGGCCCGAGATGACGGTGTTTTAGCGTTACCGCTAACCGCGCCGGGTTAATTGCCACGCCCAGCCTTCGCTCCCACGCCCACCAGCCGTGGCCACGAGGTCGCCACGCGCGCGCGGGCGAAGGATGGGGGGAGCCATTTGGGATTTTGTGTCAGGTCACAGCAGCTCCCCAAGCTCCCTGCTGCAGCGGATCATTCCCACAAGGAGGGCCACTGCCGACATCAGCATTCGCTCATCGTCCAATGGAACCTCCAACCTGTGCCGCACGCTGTGCTCCTCCGCTGCCATGTGGCATTGATTGCAATTCTGCGATCAAAAAACCCTTGCGGAAAGTGACTGAAACCCCGTTTGTTCAGATTAATTAGAGATTTTGAAGAAGAAGAAACGCCATGCCGGGTGCGCTGCAGAAGCCACGCACCCTTTCGGGCCCGATCTGCGCTCTTGAATCGGCGGGGGGCGTTCAATTGGCGATTTTCTCGAGGCTAACCTCCACACCAGGGGAAAATTTCTTTGTCTGGCTGGAAAAGGGAGAAGAAAGGCAGCGGGAACGGTAGCATATCAAAATTACCATTGTATGAAAACGCCGGGATTGTGTCCTTGTTTGAGGCCCAGGTAGTACTTTACCAACCTGGAACTTTATTCGTTCTCACTGCGCATTCCATCCGTATTGCTGGGGCGCATCCCTGCAGTCCCAAGCCGCCAAACCCCGACCAGGCACGCTTTCTCGGTACCGTGACCCCCAAGCACCTCCACCACCCGTGGACCTCACACAGACCAACTCCATTCTTGCGCTCGTCTCATAACCTGGCTTTCTTTTCGTTCGAACCCCCGCGGCCCCTGAAACGCCCACCCGTCACCAAGACCACAAACAGCTTTGAGAGAGAAGCTCCTTTCGTCTTTGCTCGTTCTTTCTAGATCCTTTTGCGGTTCGTTCTCCGTCTCGATTTCTCGTTTCGATACCCCTCAATCGCCCAACCGACTGCCGTTCGCTTGACCGACCGACACCTCTTCCGCCCGGCCAGACGACGATCATAGGTACTCGGAACCGGGCTCGCAACCGCAACCGCCACATCCTAACCGAACGTCGAGTTGCCGTAATTACGGTCCCCAACGCTTCGCTCGAACTTCCTCCCTCGAGCAGTGCCGCGGAACCAACGTCGTGCCTCGCTTTCACCATCCCGTCCCGTTTCGTTCCCAGTCTCGAATGTCGATCAAGTTTGGTTTCGCCCCGTCCACGAACCACCTCAGTCGTTTCGATTGCCCTAGGGGCAGGTAGTACCGCTTCCTCATATGGGCTTTGGCCGATATTCTGCCTTCACACACATAAACGAGCGGTCTGAGCTTGTTGGAGGCGAAAGGAAGATCCAGTAATCGGACGCTATGGGCAACAGCCAGGGCAAACCTGTCGAATTTGATGGCGAAGGTGAGTCCCATGGCTCATTTTGCTGCAATCTCCCTACTACCGTTCGCCTTGCTAACACTGGCCTCGGCCGCTCAGCAGTGAACCTGAACCATTTCCGTCTCCTAAGGGTCGTCGGTCGAGGTGCCTTTGGCAAGGTGCGGATTGTCGAGAGGAAAGACACAAACTTGTCGTTCGCCCTCAAGTACATCCGGAAAGATGAAGGTAGGACATTGCCCGGGGTCCCGTCAAGTCGATGCTTGAAAAGAGACTGACTCGCGCCCACCCACCAGTCGTGCGCTCCGAAAGCGTCCGCAATATCATACGCGAAAGGCGAATGCTCGAGCATGTGAACCATCCATTCATCTGCAACTTGCGATACAGCTTCCAAGACATCGAATACATGTACGCACTCAGACCTCGGCCGGCTCCTGGACTAGGCTGACAGTAAACAG
Organism: Chaetomidium leptoderma; assembly: GCA_033296705.1. Classification (NCBI taxonomy): domain Eukaryota; kingdom Fungi; phylum Ascomycota; class Sordariomycetes; order Sordariales; family Chaetomiaceae; genus Chaetomidium; species Chaetomidium leptoderma. The sequence goes on along the minus strand of MU856914.1, from coordinate 87,976 downwards.
GTACTTGGTGGTTGATCTCATGAGCGGCGGAGATCTGCGCTTCCACATCTCGAGGAAAACATTCACCGAGGAGGCCGTTCGCTTCTGGATAAGTGAGCTAGGATGTGCCATGAAGTACATCCACGGCCAGGGCATCATCCACCGCGACGTGAAGCCCGATAATGTGCTTCTCGATGCCGACGGACATGTGCATTTGACAGACTTTGTATGTGTGATGCACCTTTCCATGCAAGGCAGGGCTGGGCTAATCGGTTACTAGAACGTCGCTTCAGATATCATCCGCGGCAAGGTTCTAACGAGCAAATCCGGCACGTTGGCCTATCTCGCCCCCGAAGTCTATGCAGGTCAGGGCTATGACGTCCGGGCAGATTGGTGGTCACTGGGTGTGCTCTTCTACGAATGCATCTACAACAAGGTATGCAGCGGCATCCCCCCCCCCGGTCCGCTTGGCAACGGAGCTCGCTCCGAACTACCAACCGCACAGACGGCGCTGACGTATCCAACAGAGGCCATTCGAGGGCAACTCCGAATCATCCCTGAGCAGCGTCATCCAAGCCGCGAGACCGAAGTTTCCCGTCACGAACCCCCCAGTATCATTACCCTGCATGTACGCGATCAAGGATGCGTTGGAAATCGACCCGAATAAGCGTCTGGGTTCGACGTGGGAGAGCTTCACCCAGCACGAGTTCTTCTCATGTATCGACTTTGAGGCCCTCGAGCGGAAAGAGATCGAACCCGTGTTCGTGCCGTCCTCGGAGAAGACCAACTTCGACGCGACGTACGATTTGGAGGAGCTGTTGCTAGAGGAGGCCCCGCTCGAGGCGCGGGCGCGGAGACAGAAACCCCGCGAGAGGCTAAAGGATGATGCCACGGACAAGGAGATCCGCGAGGATGAGCTCTACCGCATGATCGACACCGATTTCCGGCCATTCGACTATACGATCGCCGCCTACAAGAAGTATGACCCTCCCCATCCAACCATGCGTGCAGCCCAATACTAACTTCCCCTAGACTCACACAACAGCAAGAAGCGATAGCCGGCGGCCAAGCCCCCACAACACAAAGTAGCGACAAGGAGACCCTCCAACCCCAAGCGCTCACAACCGACGAAGCCACCCCGCCCCCAGCCACCACCAACGGCGCGACGACACCACACCCCCCACAGGAGGCGGCCAACAAGCTCCAGCGGCCGGGGAGCAACCACCAACGGCGCAACCCACCAGGCCGCGCGCCCCCGCTGCCTCCTTACCCCCAGAGCTACAACACGCCCAACCCCGCTGCGACCAGCCGGCCAGGCCGCGCCGGCGGCGGCACGCCGGGCATGATCGTCGGCAGCCCCACGGGCGGCGTGCAGGTCACGCTGGACGGCGGCGGCAGCTGGAGCGACCTGGCGCGGCAAGACGCCACGCTGCCGGCCGACGCGAGCGCCGCTCATAACGACCTGGACGGCAAGCCCGAGAGCTCCGGGGGCGTGTTTGGGTTTCTGAGAGGGAAGAAGGGCCGGGGGAATAGTCCCAAGCCCAAGGAGAGGGGTGTGTTGGGGAAGGAGGGGGCGAGGGTTGTTCTTGGTTGAGGTCGGCCTTCTGCTTATTCCTTCTGAGAGAAGGGAGGGTTGGAAAGGGCGGCGCGGATCTTTGGGGGGGGGTTCCATTTTGTGTGTGTGTGAGAGAGGCAGCTGAGCTGAGTTGAGTGCATATACGCGTGCTATTTTCACATATATATATACTTGGGCTATGGGGTCAATCAGCCAACAACAGGTGGGGGAGGAGGAGGAAGGAGGAAATGGTCACACAAAGCAACGCACACACGCACGCGCCACTGGCCCGGGTTTTGGAACGGACGGAGTTTGCAGTTCACCCTTTTGGGGGCTCAGGTTCGGGTTCAGGTTCGGGTTCAGGTTGTTTTGCTCTTCGTTGAGAGAGCTGCCCGCGCTTTTTCTCTCTCTTTCTTTGGGGCTGGAGCATGCATCGCATCATCATCATCATCGTCGTCGTTATCATCATCATCATCGTTGCCGTTATCATCATCATCATCATCATCATCATCGTCATTATCGTTTTAGCAAATAGCCATGGCAAGAGCAGGAGCAAGAGCAAAACTGTACAAGCATGTTTTTTATTTCTTATTTTAGTTTTAATTGATTAGCATATCTTCAAGGACTTGTTTTGTGTGATTTTGAGTTGAGCCTCGCAGGGGTAGTCTGTGATGTAAGGTCATGATGATTGGTCACAATTAGAGTTCGGAGCCACACTCAGCGAACATGGCGACGCATTTTCTCCCCTGTCTGTCTCATTGACCGCGTCCTCGCGGAGACAAGTTCATGTCAGATATCAAATGAACCACGTCTCAACAGATGTACTTTCCGAAGTACCGAGAAGAACATGGTTTAACTGGTTATTTATCACTACCTAGATCCTAGACCCTAGTTTCCTCGTCTGGCCCCTGAGGATGAGCCAAATAAATACCCCTGAAATACCCAAGATTATCGTATCACCACAACTAGAAACCAAATAGGAGAGAGAGCGAGTCGAGTAAATGATTGCCGCTAATAACCGACCCTAATTTGGTACATCTAACCCAAGAGGAAATGTCCGGCCGTTCCATAAACAGAAACCCACGAAACAGAGAGGTGCCAACTGACGACGACGAAGAAAGCCCAGAGAGTACAGGCAGTTAGTTTTTGTTTGGTCCTTTCAAATAGGTATAATCCCCCCCCATGACTCCATTCCATCCCTTTCCTTTCCATATCCTCGTCCGTGTCCGCATGCGAGTGCCTGATCACCGGATTCGAGCGTGTTTTCGAGCCCCAACCTTCTCGGCGACTCGCCCAATGCATTTTACTCCCCCGTGAAACTCCGGTGTGCCGTTTCGAAATAAAGAATACCGAGATAACGACCTCGGGACTTTTCTCGTAAGTGGCCCAACCCTGTTGTTGTACAATGTATACAGCGGCACCAAGAGCAAAGCCGGCAGTCTTAGGACTGCAACTTCTGGGCTGTCGCGATGAGCTTGGCCGCCTCCTGCTCTTCTTTGCACAGGTACTTCTTGACGACACGGTGGAAATCTTCCTCGCTGACCACAGGACCGGTCCCGTCACACTTGGCCTTCTTTTGCAAGTCGGCGCAAAGGCCGTCCAGGTCGAAATCGCCGTCTTGCGCCTTGGGGCAGTTCTGTATCCTCTCCCTATGAGGTTGTTAGCGATACCGTGCAATGCCAAATACGCGGTCGGTCGAACGTACCAAACCTCGTTGCATTTCATCAACGGGTTGCCTGTGGCGAGCTCGTCCTCATCCTTGGCGGCATCAATCTGAGCAATGAGGTTCTTCTTAGGAGGCGCTGCTGGGCTCGTGATGGGCAGGTTGTAGGGTGTGATGAAGTCAGCATCCAGTGCTTCGTTGAAGAAGCTCTCGTCAAAACCCTGCGACAGGACGTTTTCTTGCGGGTCGCGGTAGCCGCCGAACAACTGCGGGTCAAACTGGAAGTCGTTTTGGGGGAGCCACTGTGCAAATTCGTCCATGCCGGGGTTGGTGAAATGGCCGAAATCTAGACAGCGGTTAGCGGTGGCGCAATTACCGGCTAGTGGCGCGCGACTTCGTCGCAGCTTGTGTTGGTTTGGGAGCTGCTCACCTTGTGTTTGGTTGTTGAAATTCGGTTGCTCTTCCCCAATGGTAGCCAGTGTGTCAATGGGCTTGAAGCCCATAGGCGACTGAGTGAACGGCTCGGGCGACGTTCCGCACGAGGAGCTAGCGCCACCCATGTTGGAATTCGAGGACGCAGAGGGCGAGCTTGTCGATGCAGCACCACCCATATTGTAGTAAGAATCCAGGCTGGCTGACGACCCGTTTGCGCCACGGACATTGGTGAGGGGCGCAGTGAAAATTCCAGAAGAGAGGGCAGAGAGATCCGGCTTGGCCTGAGAGTCGAGACCGGTTTGACTATACTTGCTGGAATTACCCGGACTGACCCCGTCCTGTGAGTTCTCGCTCGGGCTCCGATGATCAACACTGCTCTGCTTCGATGGCGGCGATGCCCTCGCGGGCGATTTCTTGGCCTTGTTGACGGAAGGGCCCGGGAGGCTACCGAACTTGGGAAACTCGAATTGGAAGTTGACATCGTTCAGGTTGTTGACGAAGAGGCTGCCGAAGGGTGTGGCGGGGCCTTGGTTGACAGGGCGGCCATTTGTGAGCAACGCCATGCGCTTCTTGTACTCGTTCAACTCGACCGTCATCTTGTCAACTTGGGCACGGAGTGCGTCGTTCTCATTGTTCGCCGTCCTGGACAAGTCCTCCAGCTCCTGGACTTTAGTTTCGAGATCCTTCAGGTGCCTCTCCTTGCGCTCCCTGAATGCTCGCTGCGCGGCACGATTCTGGGCTTTCCGTTTCTGTCCAACGTCAGCAGCTTTCTTGGTTAGAGTGGCGCCGGCACGCCTGGCGAGTAAACCTACCGAGCTCGGTTCTGTAGTCAAAGGCTTCCTGCCTGGCTTCTTGGCAACCTTTTCCTCGCTCTCCCGCCTCTTGGCTCCCGGGCTCCCTTCGTCATCATCAGGATGGCTTCTCTTATCGGGGGACTCGGCATCCGAGGAATCCGACTTGAGCGCCCTCTTCGCGCCAGGCAAATCGCCAATCATCCTAGGCTGGTTGCCGGTATCGAAAGACAAATCGAAGCTAGAGTCCGGTCCAGCATAGTCGTAGTCATAGTCATTGTCTGGGCTGGTTTGGAAGCTCTCGTCCTGAACGGGCGAGCCATCGAACTGGAGTGGTGACATGTTGAGTCCGTTGTTTGACGGTGCGTTGTTGGAGAGGCCGTTATTCCCGCGATTGGAATTGAGAGCGGCAAACAGCAGGCTCTGCTGCTGCGGAGTTAGGATGATGCCCTCCAGCGGATTTTGTGCCGACGTCATCTCGGCTGACTGCCACTCGACGGTGCTTGATTTATAATAAGTCTCGTCGCGGGTGGTTCTGGAGAAGCCCGTCCTGTCGCAGAGCAAAGCGCAATGGCTTACAGCCCCAAAAGAAAGGTGTCGTGTCTGTCAGAAGGCCGCGGAGGCGGAGGCGGAGGCGGCAGTGGTGGAGTGTTAAGTCCGAGCCCCCAATGCAGAAGCCGGCGGGGTACTTTTAGGGGTTGGGACACAAAGGCATGCAAAGGCAAAGAAAGCCGCAGACGTCAGAGTGCTGCTCGTCGCAAGCGATTGTTGCTTGTCAAGCGCAGGCGGCGGGAAACACAGGACGAAGAGTTAAAGAGTTGCCCCACGTCGGGTCGGGCCAAGGTGGTTAGTGTAAAGTGGGAGGTGGCGATTGAACAGCGACGTCGGTCGAGGTGTGGAAAGGACGGGAGACTTTCTGCCTGAGTGCTGCCTGGATTTGCACCTGGCATCACCCGCTCGCCTCCGGAGTCCAGACGATGGGTCAGACCGAGGGGCGGCGGAACTGCGGCAGGCGGGGTCGATGACCTCCGCCAATTTGTCAGCGATGGTGGAAGGCGTGGGAATTTGTCCGACTGCCATCTGACCTGAGTGGGCCGACCCACAAACCAGGACTCGGCCCCGCTGAATCGCTCATTGTGAGACGGGACTGTTCCCCAGCCCCTTGAAGGATGGCTGTCCGATCCTGATTATGAGATAACTACATTCCGTAGCTTTGGCCAGCCTAGCTCAGAACTTCCACAGCAGGTTTGAATGGAGTCTTGTCTGGACCAGTTCGTGCTGAGTCAGACCCTAGGACATGCAGTAATTGGTGTTACATGCATCGCATCGGCAGTTTACAGCAGGGCCAGGCCGTGTCTGTGCGCCGAAACAGCAACCTGGAAGTCGCTTGAAGCGGTGGGCCCCCCGGCCTTTTGTCCTTTTTTCTCAATGGGAGGAGTGAAATATTTGGAGGGAAGGAGGGCGAGGAGGGGAAGTCGTCAGTCGAAGAAAGAGACTGCCAAGACCCGTTGAAGCCGACAGCAAGGGTCATGGATGGCCCGTGCGTTCCCGTCAAGCCGTCTTGGAGCTGCACTGCAGAGCCCCACCACCAGCTGCATCTCAGTCCCCGCACCCGGCGGGCGACCCGACATCGTGCCATCGCCCTTGTCCAACCTAAATCGAACCTCTTCGCAGACTGACGTGACAGCCCAAACTCGACGCCGACGTCACGAGTCACTAAGGTAGTCGTATCGAATTGGCGTGTCTCGGGGCATTCAGACCCAAATACAATTCAACCGCAAGGACGAGGTTTTGACGGAGCCAGTCGTGATGGACATTGCATACGACCACATCCAAGAGTCGACATTCCCGGAGGAGCACGGCGACTCCCAGCAGGGGGACAAGCAGCCCGCTCCGCAGCCAACCCTGAATGCCGATCTGCAAGATGCTTACCGGGCCCTTTCCTCGAGTCCCTGGGGGGCCCGGATCGGGGGGTTCTTCGGAACTGTTGTGAAGCAGGTGTGTGACCTCCGCAGGTAGCACGACTACCGCCATCCTTACCATAACTCCCAGGGCGAGTCCGTCTACCGGGAAGCTCAACAAGAGCTCTCGGCCGTGGGCCAGGACGCAACGCGCGGCTTCACCGGCCTGCGTGAGACCATCATCAACCACACGCGTAATCTGTCCCTGAACACATCGGCGCCCGCAGCCGCTTCCTCGGATCAAGCATCTAGGGACATAAACGACACCACCACCGAAACCACGCCGACAACAAGCAAGGACTTGTCTGCGGAGGAAGCGCTCAAAGAATCCGAAACCGTGCTCTCCCGGCTGCGGGGCGAAGCAGCCAAGCGCCTAAAAGACCTCCAGAGTGCCGAGGACGCAGCAGACGAGGCGCTTCTCCGGTTCGGGTCCAATCTGCGGGACTTCTTCCGCGACGCCATCACCATCGCGCCTCCGACCGGTGACCAGGCAGACGACCAGGGCAGCACGGTCATGTTCGAGAGCAAGGACGCACACGGGAAGCGGGTGATCCACACATCGCGGTTCGATGCCCAGCTCCACGTCATCCACACGTCGCCCGAGAGCTTCACCAAGGACGGGACCGGGACCGAGTTTGAGGTTTGGACAAAGGAGTTTGACGTCGACAAGAAGACGGCGGATATCAGCACCGACTTGGAAAAATACCCCGAACTGAGGGCGACGATGGAGAAACTTGTGCCCGACCAGGTCCCCTACGTGGATTTCTGGAAGCGATACTACTTCCTTCGTCACGGTATCGAAACTGCCGAGGCGCGGCGGAGGGATCTGCTCAAGGGTATGTGGGGAAATGATTGATTGTATCTTCTCCAGGTCTACGCTAACGCTCGATAACAGCCGCTTCAGCCGAGGAGGAGGTCGGCTGGGATGAAGACTCGGATGACGAGACGGAGAGCGGCAAGGCGACTATGGCGTCCGACAGACCTGGCTCAGCAGGGTCGTCGACCACCATTCACCCCCCCGCCGCTGCCGCCGCTGCCGCCACTACCGCTACCACCGCTACCACCGCTACCACCACCACCACCACCGCCGCCGCCCCCAGCCCAGGCCTCCTGAAGCCGTCCGAGCCCCGCAAGTCGAACGATGAGAAGTCGCAGGCGGGCAGTGATGCGAGCTACGACGTGGTCGGCGCCAAGTCTGGCGTCCCCAGCCGAGCTCCCAACAGCCCGAATGAGTCGCGCAAGGATGACGATGACGATAGCGATGACGATAGCGAGGAGGATAGCGACGAAGAAAGCGACGAGGAGAGCGACGAGGAGGACTGGGAGTAAAGTTGCTATGTTCCCGGCGTTTGAAGGTGGGCTTGGAGTATGGCTTCGACCAGGGAGTGTTGGAGTTGGATCGGTTGTTTTCGCTTGGTGGTATAACCCCTTCCAGGGGCTGTGATTCCCGCGCCGTATATAGGTAGTTGCGAAAAGAACCCAATGAAGGTATCAACCACCACTGTGCGCAAACTCTCCCTCTGTCACACCTCCACACCGCTCTACCTCTTCTTCCTCGAAACCGTAGTGAACCCATCGGCATCCACCTCAGGCTCCTCCCTTTCCCTCCTCGGAGGCGGCGGCGCATCACCCATCTCGACATCCCCCTCATCCTCCTCTTCCTCCTCATCATCATCATCAGTATCCCAATCCGTATCCTCGTCCTGGTCCTCAACCTTTTTGAACACCACTTTGTTGTTCCCCCCCTTCTTGCCCTCCCACCGCCGCCGCAGCGCGTCCACCTCGTCAAACTTGCCCCGCAGACACTCGCCGCGCATCCGCACCACCTGCTCCGCCACCTCAAACGCCGAGTCGTCGTCCACGTTGACCTCGAACTCGTCCAGCATCACTTGTAGCAGGACGGTCTCGACGTCTTCTTGGTCTGGTTCTTCGACGACGGCGTTGCTGCTAGTACTCCCATTTTGTGCTGCTGCTGTTGCTGCTGATGGTTGGGTTGGTTGTGATGAGGAGGAGGATGTTGTTGATGTTGTTGTCTTGCTCTGCAGCTGCGCGGGCGTGAGCCGCGACACGTCGGGGAAGAGCTCGACCACGGCGCCTGCGAACCAGTCGCGCTTGTCGGACGAGTCGGGGCCGCCCCAGTTGTTTTGCACGGCGAGGGTTAGGGCGGGCCAGAGGTTGAGGGAGAGGGCCACGCCTTGTTCGAAGGTGCTTTGGCAGGTTGCTGTTTTGTGGACGGACGGTGGGGCCCGGGGGTTAGTTAAGTGGATGTCCACGGGTATGGTTATGGGAAAAAGGGGGGGAAGAGGTGAGTGAGGGTTACGTACCCGGATTTGGGGGAGTTGCGCTGGCCATTGCTTTCTTTGTTTGGGGGTTGTTGGAAACGAGAGTTGCGCCGTCGGGGGGATGCGCGCAAAGAAGTTGACGATGGAGGGGTGGAGTGGAGGGGTCACTGTTGAATTGGCCGAGTTTTTTGGAATTGTCCCTAGCAACGGACTGATCGGGGTTAGGGTTAGAGGACTCTCGAGTGCTCTCCCAAGATGACGACATCACGAGTTCTCAAGGGGACATTCTGGATTACAGCGGACATCACAACGGTACATCAAGCACGTACTTTGAGTAATGCGAGTAAAACACTCCCGGTCCAGCGTTTCACGGTGGCTCGGGCAAAAGCGAAAACCTAGTCCGGGGCCTTTGACACCGGTTCGGCTGGATTCATGCGCCGACTGCGGGTACCCGATCCAAGCTCGCTAGCTCGCATTCGCTCCACGGCGGTCTTGGAATGCTCTGGCGCAGGTTTCGCCTGCAAAGTCGCCGGCGTCCATACCAGCTAGGTACCTGGTAGTATTTAATCGAGTCGTCATCCCGGTCCTCATTTTTCATCTTGGAATCAAACATCGACACAGTGATTTACTCTCCAACATTTGATACCCAATTCAACCTCGTACATATCATAACCATCGACTCAATCACAACTTTCAAGGTTCACAACTCACCACAACTGCCACCATGACCTCATCGCTCCTCATCGGCAGCACCGGCCTAGTAGGCTCACACATCCTCAGCACCCTCCTCGCCGACAACACCGTCAACGCAGTGCACACCATCTCGCGGCGGGCGCCCAAGTCGACCGGGCCGGCCCTGCACGCGACCGTCGAAGCCGACACGGCCCAGTGGGCCGCCCGACTCTCGGCCATCAAGCCCACCCCGTCCACAGTCTTTTCGGGGCTCGGCACAACGCGCCAGCAGGCCGGCGGCATCGCCAACCAGTGGAAGATCGACCACGACCTGAACGTGGAGCTCGCGCAGGCCGCCAAGGCCGCCGGCGCGCGCCATTTTGTGTTCATCTCGAGCGCCGGGACGTCGAGCATGCTCGGCAGCACGCTTCCGTACAGCAAGATGAAGCGGGGCGTGGAGGACTCGGTCAAGGCGCTGGGGTTTGACACGGCCATCATCGTCCGGCCGGGCATGATCTTGGGCGACCGCGAGGTGCCGCATCAGGGCGGGCCGTTGCTGATCGGTGCGGTGAGGGGGCTGGGGAGGCTGTTTGGGATGGGCGCGCAGGATATGTTTGGACAGGACGCCGAGGTCATCGCACGGGCCGCGGTGCAGGCGGCGAAGATGGCTGAGGCGGGGAAGGCACCCGCGAAGTATTGGGTGCTGGAGCAGAGTGATATTGTGCGGTTGGGACGGACGGAGTGGAAGAGTTAGGAGGGT